>CM075305.1:7426692-7442277 GCA_037672795.1 Lagerstroemia speciosa
TGCGTTCAGTTTTACAGAACGTCTAAACCGAAGAAGACTTTCTCAACTAATCCTGCAATGGTCAAACAAATGATGAGGGATCTTGATCTTGATCATGATGTGGTGATACGTGCTTGAAATTGGTGTTCTCTGCGCTCCTTGTTGTCGAGACATCCAACTCTAGTACCGCCTTTGAGAACTTCCTCTACTAGCCCCGATGCTTCCTGAAATTACTGAATCCATCGGATAGAACGTGAAGGTAGCCATGGACGCGACCCTTGTTACTCCTTCGCCACGCCACAAGGGGCTTACACCTTAGCAAACATCTCCAGGGCCCATGATCTGACCAACTATGAGAAAGATTTACTAACAAGCTTTTCTTTTAGCTCACTTGCGACCCCTCATGGCTTGATGAGTAAAAGAGTTCATGAATAGATGTAAGGGATGCATAGCTTGTAGCAAATTCAGGATTGACCGAGGTCCTTGCTGTCAAAATTTCAAGAAAGTATTTTATGAGGTATGAGACAAAGAGGGAACTTAGCTGGGCTTTTGAGATTGCCCTAAATTTCAAAGGATACGTGTAACTCAGTTCTTTTCCAAGATGCCCCCTTTTGAGATCGTGTAGGCCTTTGGCAATTTCCGATTACACGCTTAGACTCCTTCTGTCATGGCGTGATGCAACAATAATGGCTTGCTTGTCCTTGAGGCATTTTATTGCAGTAATTCAAGCCCTAACTTTGCCTAGAATGGGCAGAGTACCGCATCCTAGCGGGCATGTTTATTTTCTCTCCATAGCTCTCCTTTTGCTACGGCTTGTTGTTCAGATTTGGCCGCACCACTCAATTCCCCTACTTTTTTGCCTGGGCCGCCCTTTCGGGTTTTCGACCTAGCGGGAATATTTCACTCTCCTTTTGCCACGATCGCCCTTTCGGGTTTTCGACCGCACCGCTCTCCCCTGTTTTTTGCCTAGGCCGCCCTTTCGGGTTTTCAACCTAGCGGGGTTTTTTTTTTTGTCTTTTCTCTCATTCTCCCATAGAGGCTGTGAGTCACATGGGTTCTTTATCAGAATCTCTTTCTTTCTGCTTCTTTTCTCATTCTAGGATCACACAGTAGATGGCATCTGAAAACATGTGCCTTGTGTAAGCATAATATTTCTTTACAGAATCAGCATTGACAGGGCTGGGAGCTCATCCCCATCCATATCAGCTAAAATCAAGGCACCTCCCGAGAAAACCTTCTTGACTATGTAGGTCCCTCGTATTTAGGAGTGAACTTCCCACGTGAATCCGGAGTTATGTGCAATATCTTTCGGAGTACCAAGTCCCCCGATTCAAGCACACGTGGGCGCGCACCCTCTTATTGAATGCCCGAGCCATGCGCTTTTGGTAGATTGGCCATGGCACAGTGCATTAGCCTCTTTTCATCGATCAAGTTCAACTGCTCGTATCGTAATCTAGCCCATTCTGCTTCTTCAAGCTCTGATTCTGCACGGACTCTCATTGACGGGATCTCGACCTCTACTGGCAAAACTGCTTCAGTCCCATATGTAAGCGAGTAGGGAGTTGCCCCTGTCGATGGCGGATAGATGTCCTATATGCCATGAGAGCCCAAGGGAGCATGTCATGCCAATCCTTGTAAGTTACTGTCATCTTTTCGATGATCTTCTTTAAATTCTTATTGCAGCCTCGACCGCACCATTCATCTGAGGTCGATAAGGCGAAGATTGCGGTGCTTGATCTTGAAATGCTTGCAAAGCTCATCGATCGCCTTATTGTTGAAGTTCTTTGCATTATCCGTGATGATGGTCTCAGGAACACCATAACGAGCCACTATGTTGCGCTTGAGGAATCGAACTACCACCTTAGCGGTCACTGAGGCATAAGACTCGGCTTCGACCCATTTGGTGAAGTAGTCGATGGCCACCAGGATGAAGACTGTCCATTAGATGCCTTGGGTGAAATAGGACCAATTACATCCATTCCCCACATGGAGAAAGGCCAGGGTGAGGACATTGGTTGTAGTTCGCTTGGAGGAGCATTAATCCGATTCGCATAGATTTGACAATGGTGGCATGTCGAACGTGCTTGATGCAATCTGCTTCCATGGTTGACCAGAAATAACCCATTCGCATGATCTTCCTTGCCAACAGTGTCCCGCTCATGTGAGGTCCACAACTCCCTTCATGGACTTCACTCATCAAGTGCTCAGCCTCCTTAGTGTCCAAACATCGTAGTAGAGTGTGTCGAATGAGCGACGATAAAGCACGTTCCCGCTCAAGAAGTAATGGCAGGCAAGCCGACGAATAGTCTTCTTGTCATTCTTATCTGCGCCATCCGGGAACCGACCGAATTCAAGGTACCTCTTAATATCCGCGAACCAAGGGGCTTCTTCTCCTTGTTCGATCATGCAACCATGTGCGGGCGATCGTTGACCTTGATCTCGAGAGGGTCGATCATGTATCTCCTGAAATACACACCATTGAAGCAAGTGTTGTTGCTAAGCATCGGCGAATTGGTTCTTGGTTCGTGGAGTGTAGGAGAAATTAATCCGATCAAACTCTTCTGATATCCTTTCTAGGTATAGGTGATACGGGAGTAGCTTCTCATCCTTCGTCTTCCACTGTCCCACTGTTTGGAAGATGATAAGCATTGAGTCACCAAACACCTCGAGTTCACGAATTTCCATATCTATTGCCGCTCGTAAGCCCAAGATGCATGCTTCATATTCCGCCACATTATTTGTGCAAGGAAACGTTTCCCTTGGCAGCTATTGGAATATGCCGACCTTGTGGAGAAATCAACACTGCTCCTATCCCATATCCTGCTGAGTTGACTGCCCCATCAAAATACATCTTCCATCCTTGTTTTTGTCCCGACTCTTCTTCCATAGTCAAGATCCCATCATCTGGGAGTTCATCCCTAAGTGGCTCATCATCCTCAATTGGAAATTCGGCGAGGTGGTCTGCCAAGGCTTGCCCTTTCATTGATACTCTAGGCACATAATGGATATCATACTCAGCCAGCTGAACTTGCCATTTCAACAAATTCCCAGTTGACACAGGCTTCTCTAGTAGATATCGAAGTGGATCTGTCTTGGATATTAGGTGTATGGTGTAGTATAATGTATATTGACGTAAACGTTGGACTACCCATGCAAGCGCACAACACAATCTTTCCACTTCTGGGTATCGTGCTTCTCCTTCAGTGAACTTCTTGCTTAGGTAATAGATAGCTTGCTCCTTGTGTCCCGTTTCATCCACCTGCCCCAACATTGAGCCTAACGATTCTCGTCGCCAGTTAAGTACATGATGAGTGGCCGACCTGGAGTGGGTGGGACTAGTACCGGAGGACTAGCCAAGTAAGCTTTTATTGTGTCAAAGGCCCGCTGACAATCATCATCCCAATCGATAACGGCATTTTTTCGTAGTAACCGAAAAAGAGGTTGACATTTATCAGTGAGATTGGCAATGAAACGGGCTATATAATTCAGTCTCCCAAGCAGGCTTCTTACTTCTCTTACTGTAGCTGGTGGGGGTAGATTCATGATTGCTTTGGCTTTATCTGGATCGACCTCTATGCCCTTTTTACTAACAATGAACCCCAAAAGTTTTCCTGAAGTGGCTCCAAAAACACACTTCGACGGGTTGAGTCTGAGCTTATATTTTCGGAGGCGCTAGAAGAGCATGCGCAAATTCACCAGATGGTCCTCCCCTTCACGCGACTTTGCGATCATGTCATCCACATAAACTTCTATCTATTTGTGCATCATGTCATGAAATAAGGTGACCATGGCACGTTGGTAAGTGGCACCTGCATTCTTTAGCCCAAAGGGCATAACTGGATAACAAAATGTTCCCCACAGGGTTATGAAGGTTGTTTTCGACTTATCTCCTTCCGCCATTCGTATTTGATTATAACCCGAGAAACCATCCATGAAGGAAAACATCTCGTGACGTGCAGTGTTATCAACAAGCACATCGATGTGAGGTAGTGGAAAGTTGTCCTTTGGGCTAGCTTTATTGAGATCTCGATAGTCCACACAAACTCATACTCTTCCATCTTTCTTCATGACTGGGAAATATTGGCTACCCACTCTGAGTAGTTACTCACCTCCAAGAGCCGGCATTAATCTGTTTCACGATCTCCTCCTTTATTTGTAGAATCAAGTCTTTCTTCTGCCTGCGTAAATGTTGCCTTACAGGAGGGAATTTACTGGTGTCGACCGGTAGAAAGTGTTGCACTACCTCAGGATCAAGTCCAGGCATGTCAGCGTAGGACCACGCAAACACTTCTTGAAATTCCTTCAACAAATCGATCATTCGAGGACGTTGAATTTCATCCAAGCCAACCCCGATTTTAAGAATTCGTGGCTCCTCTTCTGTGCCAATATTGATCATGTCAGTACCTTTGGCAGTCATAGGCTTGTTTTCTTCGAACCGCTCCCAGCTTTCCATGATCTCTTTAGGAGTGTCGTCCTTATACGACTCTTTCCCGTAAAGTATTGGGTCAGAGTCGTCAAGAACTTCTTGAAAAAGGACTGAGTTGTCGCATCTTTTGTCATTTAGGTACCTGGGAAAGAAATGCGAGAATTATTTGAGATTAACAGATAAAAGGAATAAGATCATACTGAAGCAGGAGAAGGTTAGACTGGGGCATGTGATATTTCATAAAGGGATTTCTTTAGAAAGGTAAACCATTGGAATATCCCTTCGTCCGTCACAGGTTCATGGCAAACCACGTGCAGGTAACATCATTTTCTGAACATTCTTACTCATCAAGAGGCGCAAGTGGAAGCATGGGAACTGCAGTCCAGTTGGGTAGCTCCTCGTTTCCTGCGAGCGGGCGGATTAGGGGTTCCTGAGACGTCTCCTCCAAAATAGCCCCGACATGGGACGCAACATCAGTTGTAACGGAAGGTGCAGCCAAGACTTCATCCACATTCTCTCCAATGATAAGAAGTGGTTTTTGGAAGAGGACTAGGCTAGTTGGTATCATGGTGTCTTCGAATGGGCCGTCGACAACATTTAGACGTGCAAGCTTCCAAAGCTCCCTCTTGGCACGTATGCTCATGAAATTGTGCTTTGAGGGGTGAAAGCCTAGGCCATATTTCTTCTTATTTCCTTCCAACATGAGGGGAGTACGGATTCCCTGTCCATGAGCTCCCAATCCGGAACCGGGAGCGAAACCATTCCTGAGTAGGACTTTCCTTACCATACAATTGGCCGAATTAGGGCGACGCTCACCTAGATCTCTTATCACAGAGACCAGTTCTAGAGCTTGGTAAGTCGGGGCTTCCTCATCAGCATCCCCGATGTATGGTACTGCTGTTTCCCTATAGATGGAATAGTCGTCTTCACCATGGACGGTAATGAGTTTGTTGTCCACAATGAATTTGACCTTTTGATGAAGGCTTGAAGGTACAGCACCAGCAGCATGAATCCATGGCCGCCCGAGTAACATACTGAAGGCATTGGGAATGTCCAAGATTTGGAAAGTGACATTGAACACGCAGGGCCCTATCTCGATTGGTAGGTCGATCTCACCACTTACTTCACCATGGGTCCCATCAAATGCCCTCACAGCAGATTTAGAGGTCCGGATCTGAGTCATATCCACTTGGAGCTGTTTGAGTGTTTGGAGTGGGCACACATTGAGAGCGGAGCCGTTATCAACCATTACCCTGGCTACGATGAAGCCCTTGCACTTGCAAACTATATGCAAGGCTTTCACATGCCCATTCCCATCGGGTCCCAATTCTTCATCCGCAAATGAGATTTGATTGCTAAAGATTGACCCCACTACATTTTCGACTTGACTGGTTGTGATCTCACTTGGAACTTTTGCCTCATTAAGTACTTTGAGAAGAGCATCCCTGTATGGTTCAGAATTCAAAAGGAGTGCAATAAGAGAGATCTGAGCCGGAGTTTTGCCCATTTGCTCAACTATCTTGTACTCACTGGCCTTAATCACCTTCATAAAGGCCACGGCTTCCTCATCGGTCACCTTCTTCTTGGGCACCTCTTCTGTCACCGTCTTCCCCTTGCTCTGTGGGTTCGGCGTGATATAGCAACGGCCAGAGCGTGTCACTCCTAGCACTTCATTGTCCTCGCTGGCACCTACAACTCTTACCTCATAGATCCAGGGTACCCTTTTGTTGTCTTCATAAGGAAAGGGAGCCGGGACCTCAACAACTATAGGAGCATTTTTGACAACCGGAGGTGTTTCAGCAGGGACATAGTCAATGACCAATTTTGTCAACATGGCCACCAATCCTTCTTTGGGAACTTCCAGAGAGCAAGCCTCCAACATGTTGATAGTCTGATGTGAAGTGAAGGTGTGAGCTGGTAATGGATTGGAGTTGACATTGGGTGGCTGCACCGCATTGAAGGCTAACTTGCCTTCATCTATGAGGTTTTGGACCACATGCTTCAGCCTTGGGCAATTATCAGTCGAATGCCCATGAAAACCCAAGTGGAACTCACATTCTGCATTCAGGTTCGGATTGCGAGTTACGAATCCAGGCCGACAATTCTCACCCACGACATATCCCTTCTCCTTGAGTACTCGAAATAGTTGCGACAGTGGGATAGGTAGTGGGGTAAATTGCCTTGGAGGCCTCCTTTGCTGATTTGCTCCGTTGTTTGTGACAACAACATTCTTGGGTGCTACAGGTTGCTACTGGTGGTGATGTGAGTGAGGGTACGTGATGAGTGTAGGGAGGACACGTGGTGGTGCTTGATAAACCGTGTTCACGGTCGTTCTCTTTTCCATTCTTCTTGGGCGGGTTTGGCCTTTTAAAAGCTTCTGAAGATGACGTCTTGGAGGGGTCCGGAACCTTCCTTCACGAATACCTTCTCCACCCGCTCTCCGACCTCAATGAGGTCTGCAAATGTTGTTGAAGTTTGACTGAGCATGTGGGTGTAGAATGGTGCACGTAGCGTCCCTATGAAGAGGGATGCCATCTCTTTCTCTGTTAAGGGCGGTTGGACTTGAGCGGCTTGAGCACGCCATTCTTGAGCGTACTTTTTGAAAGACTCATTATCCCTCTTTGTCATTGCCTGCAAATCAGCTCGAGTAGGGGCAGTATCCAAATTGAAACTATACTACTTCTTGAAAGCCTTGGCTAAGTCTTCCCAAGTCGGGACGTCACCTACATTCAGTTGGGCAAACCGTAGGAGAGCGGGCCCTGTCAAGCTTTCCTGAAAAGTGTGTATCATAAAATGCTCATACGCATGATATTTGGCCATTTTCAAGCAGTAGAGCCTCAAGTGGGTTACATGATTAGTGGTCCCATCATATTTTTCAAAATCAGAGATCCTAAACTTCTCTGGTATTGCCATGTGCGGGAACAAGCACAAATCCGCATAGTCACTTCCTCCATATAAGTCGTACCCTTGGAGAGCCTTCACCCGCTCTTCAATCTTTTTGAGTCTTTTTTCTTGGTCTGAATCATCCGGTCGTGAGCTCATTTGGATGGTCATAGGAGTGATCCCAGCATCTTGAGTGGGGTTGGGGATGGCTATTTCTGGATTGAGAGGTGCTTGGACGGGAGGGCTATTTTGGGCAGGTGGAGCTGGATTTACGGTCGGAGTAGATGGTGAAGCCACTACATCACCACGGGCTTGAGTTTGGGCAGCCAACACATTGATCAATTGCTCAAGCTGGGTTGACAGGTTTGCTACGGTTTGTTCCAACCCAGCTATGCGCTGCTCCTGGTTCATTTGCTCCTCCATTCTTGCCCTTGATCTCGTTCGTATCGGGCTATGCCTGGCCAGATGGTATCTACTGCCGAAAAAGAAAAATGGTTGGAATTAGTGTCCTGAAATAGAAGACTTGATGCATGAGAAATCCTTTTTGGTCAAACACTACTTTAATTCATACATCACTGAACCTTTGTCATGTTTTACTAGTAAAACAATGTAAGAAAAGTTTGAAAAAAAAAAACACAAAGGCTCTCGTGTCTAAACATCATCCTAAGACCCCTTCAGTCTTGTTCTGTTGGGGTGCATCTTCGAATCGCGCCTTCTTCCTCACGGCTTCTAGCTCGATCATTGTCTGTTGCAGCTCCTCCAATGCCTGGTCTCTCTCATCTTGGAGTCGAGTTACGTCTTTAAGCCATGCCTTGCACTGGTACTTTACCCTGATGGACATCTGATGGTAGTGGTCGGTCCACACTAGGCCATGATCAGGAAGTGGCGGGCCGATGACTTTGTTCGAATCAACAGGAAGCTGAAGGAGCTCAGGATTCAAGGCATGGATGTATTCACGGGTGGCTGAATAGATCCGTTCTTCCTCGGAGTCAGGTTCTGCTAATGTGATGGGGAAATACTCACGTGTACTCCAAAGCTTGTTGACTTCTTCAAACTTACCCTTGGCCACCTCAAGAGAGAGTTCCCGAAAATTGAGGCAGAGGTCATGTTTGTCCTCGACAAGTGGTATGGCTTGTAGTCCCCCATATTGACGATAAACACGTGCTGAAAAATAGGCCAAACTTCCAAAGTATCCCAAGAGTGGAATTCCCTTGAAATTTTGACATCTAATAAAAGTTTCTTTCCACAAAAACCAACGAGCTTTCCATAAAAAGTCCTTAGCTTGTGCCTTTGAAAGAAAAGCTTTCCATTCTCGGACTGTACGAGCTGGAAAATGTGATTTCTTTGACAAAACCTTGAGTTTTCTCCAAATACTCGTAATCCGATTCTCATTTGAAAAATAAATCGGAAAGCACAAGCCAATTTTTCGAATGTGGCTTAGGAACCAAATTTGGAGAGGCCAAAATTCCTTTACCGTGGCTCTTTACGTGATTAACCGACCTTAGTGTTTCTGCAAGTAGAGTGGGTATGTAATCACAGCCTTCAACCACCTGAAGGACGATGTCAGCAAGTGCTACATCAAACGAGCGCTTGGTTTTAGAAAAAAGAAAGGTTTCGAAAAGAGCAAGTATGAAAGTGTTGGCGTATGATTTTTGAAAAAATCCTTTCACCATTTGTCCCTTGTGGTGTAAGGAAAGATCATATAAGTCACTCAAAGTCAAGATGTTCCCACAATTTTTGTCAAAAATTGGTTTCACGTGTTTTCTCTTTACCCCAATCAGGCGATCAAGATTCTTCTCAGGGAAACTGTCCAAGCGTGGGACGACCAATCCACTTCCCCAAGTAGGGGCGGATAGGAGTTCACAATACTCCTCTAGGGTTGGCACTAATTCGTGCCCTGCTATGTTAAAAACAACCCTTACGGGATCCCAGAATTCTGTGAGCGCGGTAAGTACACGCCAGTCGACCTCAACCTCAATTAACGAGTAGGTGTTTCCCACCATGCTTGCAACATAATCTTGCTCCGGACATGTAAGATCCTGCCACCATTGAGTCATCTCGAAGTTGGGGAGACGGTAGTTGGTCGGGGTCGCCTCATCTATGAGGGATCAAAGTCAATTTAGCTCTTATGAATTTAAGCAGCATTGGCCATTTTGTTTTTTTGAAAACATGATGCGGATGCAAAGAATGTCAATAGGCAAGGGAAGAGGATACCCAATCATGCAATTACAATTCAAATATCCCCCTATACATCATTTTCTACCCAAAGGAAAAGAAGAACCTATAATCATTTTCTACCCACCTATACATTATTTTCTACCCGAAAGGAAGGAACGAAATATACAACTCGCATTTCCCACCTATACAATTGTTTCTACCCTTTTCTAAAAAATGCCCTGAAGACAAAGCAACATTCCTATTCAAAGCAAATGATGCATGAAGGTTGGGTGCTACGGTCGGTGCTAAAATGTCCTTGATCAGCAGTGTCCTTGGTTCCCCTTTCAGGGTACTTTGGGCTTACGAATCAAGCGGAGGTGTTTCAAAGCCATTTCCGGTGGGAGCTCCCACGACGGGCGTACTTCTACTGACCCCCTCCTAGGGAAGCTCCTACGATCCGGGTTCGATCGTTTAGGGTATGCAATGCTAAAGTAAAGTGCACAAACAAACGATCGGGGATTATGGGGCGCGGACCCTCAAAATGTCCCCAGTGGAGTCGCCAAGCTGTCGGACGTCGAAACTTCCGACTTGAGAAAAAGAATAAGGATCATGAGGCATGCACGAGGCCTAGCTTGGGACTTTGAATCGGTGTTGGATTTGAGTCGCCACTAAACCGTTTATTAAGGTCGTTTAGGCATCTAAGTCACTAAATGATCATGATACTAACCACCTAGGTTGTTGTTGGTCTTGAAACCGAGATTTGAGTCCGGAGGTCCTGTTACGTATCTTGAAGCTCGAAAGCCAAAATACACCCAAACTTGGTACCCGTCCCTAGGTCTAGGTCATTTGTTGCACATTTTTATTTGTCCAATTATTTCCCTGATCGAAGTTCGAATCGATGGTCCAGAGAGAAATTCGATAATTCGTACCACGACCATAGCATGCCACTAACCGTCCTATTCTAAGTGCGGAAATTAAAGATTTTCACTATATTCGGGATTACATACATACATCCATCCATCCATCATCATCTGTCTATCTCACACCCACTCAACTACATTGATTCACACAATACATTGATTTTCCCTTCTCACATACAATCGAAACAATATACATGAAAAAGTATTTCAACCAATATTTACATCGATCAATTCAATCACGATAGATTTATTCGAATCGAAACAACAAAATTATTTTTGGGTTCTATTACTTAAAATAAGAACAAGAGATATTGGGGAATGACATAAAATTGAGTTAAATCGTTCAAGACCCGAACAAATCTACCCCTAAAAGATTCAAAAGATATTCCCAAAAATCGATTCGTCTCATTTCAAAACACCCGAACTTGGCCCGAAATGTTTCGAAATTTTTAAGGATCAAACTCTAAGACTTGGAATACACTTTAACCCACTTCAAAGCACACAAAAATATCAGAGGCTGATCAGGAAAATTCGGGTAGGGCTAGAGTGAATTTTTCAAAGCATGACAAAAGTCCCGAATCGATCAGAAATGATCTTCAATTTTCAAGATCCGACCCTAAACTTTAACAATGCCTAAGAACACTACTAAACACACAAAATGACATCAGGAACAGATTTGCAAAATTCGGAATCAATCTGGACAGATTAAAAAAAAGGTAAAAGGCCTTGAATCGATCCCAAAACGATCCAAAATTTCAAAATAGACCCCCAAATTTACACAACATCTAAGAACATTCTAAAACACACTAGAAGCATCAGAAACGCAGCTGCAAGATTCGAAATGGTGCTGGGCTGGTTTTAAAAAGACTGATAAAAGACTCCGAGTCGATCCGAAAAGACCTAAGATTTCCAAAAAATGATCCCTAAACCTTAGAAGACATTTAGACCCACTTTGAAACATATTTTTGACCCCAGATCTGAGCCAAAAGCTTTGAAAAAGTGGTTGGGTTGATAAACAAAATTTTGAAACCCGACTCAAAACGATCCTTTTCATCATTACGATTTTTGCACAACTCATTTTTAGTCATTCCCCAGTTTTCTTATATAAAAATATATTTTTCTTGATTTTCTGGATTTTTCTTTTTTTCATTTTATCATTTCTTATATTTCCTTAAAAAAAAGGAGCAATATATATATTCATTCTAAAAAAAAACCTAACTAACATGTTTTCATTTTTTTCAAGGATCCTTTTCCATATTTTCATGAAAACATGAATCCTAATTTTCTTTATTTTCTCATTTTTTTGTATTTTCTATTTTTCGTAAAACATTTTTTGAAAAGGAGAAAAGAAAATAAAAGAAAACAAAAGAAATTATTTACAAGGATAAGGCCTAAAATCCCGATCAAGAAATTATACCTACAACCAACGACGATGACGATGTCGAGGAGTG
Source organism: Lagerstroemia speciosa (assembly GCA_037672795.1). Lineage (NCBI taxonomy): Eukaryota > Viridiplantae > Streptophyta > Magnoliopsida > Myrtales > Lythraceae > Lagerstroemia > Lagerstroemia speciosa. Next base: position 7,438,509 of record CM075305.1, read on the forward strand.
ACCGAGACTTCGGCTTGGTTGATGTCGAACCCGGGCACCTTTGGGATTTGAGGAAGACTCGTCGATTTGCATGGACTCGGGCTCGATCTTGATGATTGGCACGGGCTCGGCTCGGATCGGTGAATAACTCCAAGTTGGTGTCGGAATCGGGCTCGGGTCGGCGACGGATCCGAATTTGGAATGGGATGAAGATTCTTGAATTTTTTTTGCTCAACACATGAGTCTAAGTGTGGATATTTAAGAGAGAGTTCAATGTGTGTTTTTGATGTCTTCAAGATGTCTAAGATCTGCAAATGAATGGCATATTTATAGAGGAAATGTCGTGGGGGCTGAATTGTAACACACCGGAAACTTCAGGGGCTAAAATGGAGAAACAGGAAATTGAATAAAAAAATGAAAAACAGAGCTGCAGATCGTCAACAAGACAGAGAGGCTGACGAGCAGGGACGGGAGTAGTACGGACTGGACGGGAGAGGTCCGGCAGAGTCAACAGAGGCGGCCAGAGCAGGATGGCGCTGTACGGCCGATCAGAAGGCCGGTGCCTTGCACGACAGCTGATTGTACGAATAGGGGAATGGCCATGAGTACGAGAGAGAGGGAGAGCTCGGGGAGGGTGTGAACTCCATCGGGAAGGTCAGTAAGGGTGGCCTGCCAGAGGCTGACACTGGCGAGTGTCAGAGGTGGCGTGCACGGGGTCGGAACAAATGATTTCGGCGCCGAACTGTAGAGAGAGAGTGAATGAATGTGACCGGAGAGGGAGAGAGAGGACTGGGAATGAATGGGGACAGGATCGGGACGGAGCCGGGAGCTCAACGGAGTGGTCGGTGTGGCCAGAAGTGGTCGGAAGTGGCCGAGAAGGCCACCCGTGGCTGGCCGTGAAGCCTCTGCGCCTTTGTTGAAATTCTGGGGGGAAGACGATGAACAGTGTTGCACTATTCATGCAAAAAAAACTTTTTTTTTCATTTCAATGTGCAAATTTTTGCTTTATTGTTTCGTACGAAATAAAAAAGAAAAAAAAATACAAAAAATTAAATTTGAAATGGAATTTAAATATGGGACCCCAATGGGAACGAATTGAGATTTGACCGGATCAATATTGGGTATCCATAAACACTGTATTCACTATCCACTTAAAACCCCTTTTTTTGTATTTTCAGTTTTTCTTTAATTGTATGCATGAAATAAAATAAAATAAAAATAAAAATAAAAATACAAAAATCAAAATTTTAAAATAAAATTTAAAATATGGGTTACTAAAAGGAACGAAACGGAATTTGATCGGGTCAAAATCGGGTGTCTAAATAGGAAAACGATAACTGATTGTAATCTTGTTGACTGATCGACTATCAATGCACATTCGCCACGACCCATCCTTCTTAGGTACAAGAAGAGCCGGTACTGCACATGGGCTCTTGCTCTCACGAATCAAGCCTTTAGATAGGAGTTCTTCCACTTGCATTTGTAATTCTTCATGCTCCTTTAGGCTCATTCGGTAAACTGCCTTGTTGGGGATAAAAGATCCTGGAATGAAGTCAATACAATGTTGAATGTCCCTCATGGGAGGAAGGCCATATGGAATTTCCTCCGGAAAAACATCGGAAATTCATCAAGCAAGTGACTAATCTTAGGAACCATAAAATTCTTCTCACCATTCTCCTCTAGTACAATTAAAGCATACGCTGAATGTAAGCTCCCAAGAAGCTTCCCGAACTCAGCCTTGCCTATGAGGTTCATGCTTTCCCCCGCACTAGCTTTGGGTGTGACTTCCAATAATGAACGGCCTAGGACAATCTTTTGACCATCCTTAACAAAGATGTAAGTGTTTCGATATCCATCATGCTGAGTTCTTTGATCGAATTGCCAAGGTCTCCCCAACAATAAATGATAAGCATCCATAGGAATAACATCACATAAAACTTCATCATGGTACTTCTTGCCAATTGAGAATGAGACAAGACATCTTCTATTCACCTTGAGCTCATGCCCCTCTTCTAGCCACTTCAGCTTGTATGGATGTAGATGAGGCTCGGTTTTCAATTTCAGCTTCTCAACCATCTCATTTGAAACAATATTAGCACAAGCTCCACTATCAATAATAACATTGCATACCTTGCCATTGGAGCTGCATCTAGTGTAGAAGATGTTGTTCTGGCGCCAATCTTCATCCTTTTCGTGCATAGCACTCAAGCTTCTTCGAGCAACAAGAATTTCCCCTTCATCAGCATAGGTAACATTTTCATCATCCTCATGTTTATCTTCACACATATCTTGATCATCTTCAACATCATCTTCTATCAAGGTAATCACCTTTCGATTTGGGCAATCCGATGCAATATGTCAGAAACCATGACATTTAAACCACTTCCTGGAATGCACACTCATAGGGGCCATTTGCTTGGAGGTATTATTGCGGTTGCCTTTGTCATACACTTTGAACATAGATGGTTTTGCTGCTATGGGAAGCTTCGAAGATGAGGCACTACCCTTATTGAAGTTCCCGTCTCGAACCGCCATCCTGAAAGCTCCCTTTCTGCTTTCTTTTCGTTGTTTTTCTACCTTCAATGCAAGTTTTCTCACATCATTAAAACTCCAATAAGGTTGCAAGGATACTACATCAGAAATCTCCTCTTTCAATCCACCCAAATAACTTGCAATAGTTTGCTCTTCTGGCTCTGAAAATCACAATTCAACATCAAGTGCTCAAACTCCATTGTCTATTCTTCCACAGATTTGTCTAATTGCCTCAGATTGTGGAATTTCAGAAACACATCTTAGCGATAATTCTCAGGTAGGAATCTCCGCTTCAGCTCCCTCTTCATCTTATCCCAAGTTTTGATTTTTTGTCTTCCTTCGCGAATCCTTTGTTTCTTGAAATTTTCCCACCATAAGGAAGCATAACCCTTCAGTTTAAGGGCAACAAGCTTCACTTTACGCTCATCCGAAAGCTCCTTGTAATCAAAGATTCGTTCAATGCTATGAAACCAATCAAGGAACTCATCCGGCTGGGACCTTCCCTCAAATTCTGGCACATCAATCTTGATCCCAAAATCATGTTTTTTATCTTGTCAATGTTCATGATAAGTAGAAGAGCCAGAATCACTTGAATCAAAATTGAAGCCTTGAAAAGGATTATCATCATACTCACGAGCTTCATACTGATTTCGATTTTGCCGCAGCCTTTGATTTTCTCTTCTTGGTTCATCAATTTGTCATTGAACCTCCTCCATCTCCAGATCACGAGCTCCTTCCGCAGCATCTTCATTAACAATATGACCACAAACAACATTGCGAACCATGCTCTAATACCACTTGATACCAGGATGGTATGGTAATAGAAAACGATAGCACTTCAAACCCAGGATACAAGAATCACCACCTTAGAGAATGAAAGTGTGAGATGAAATACACTCTTAGAGATATAGATACCACCACTCTAAGAATATACAGCCAAAAACACTACCTTGGAAGGCCACACCAACGATGCAGAATGTTCACCACTCTTGGAAATCCAAGAGATGCAGAACTTTTAAGAGAAAGCACAAGCAATCTGAAATTGGATTGAATAAAACTGAAGTGTAGTACAATATGATTCCTCTTAGTATTTATAAGACTCCTAGTACTAAAAAAAAAAGGAAAATAAATATATCCTGAAGATATTACAAGTATATCTTGAAGATAATGCAATTATATCCCAAAGATATTAGATAGATATAGGAAAGATTCTATTCTGTCTTCCTAAAATAAATATCGATATATTCCTAGATATCAA
>CM075305.1:7442777-7457890 GCA_037672795.1 Lagerstroemia speciosa
ATTTGTCGAAATGGCAAGTTCAGCTGGCCGAGTATTGATATCCATTATGTGCCTAGAGTATCAATGAAAGGGCAAGCCTTGGCAGACCACCTCGCCGAATTTCCAATTGAGGATGATGAGCCACTTAGGGATGAACTCCCAGATGATGGGATCTTGACTATGGAAGAAGAGTCGGGACAAAAACAAGGATGGAAGATGTATTTTGATGGGGCAGTCAACTCAGCAGGATATGGGATAGGAGCAGTGTTGATTTCTCCACAAGGCCGACATATTCCAGTAGCTGCCAAGGCAACGTTTCCTTGCACAAATAATGTGGCAGAATATGAAGCATGCATCTTGGGCTTACGAGCGGCAATAGATATGGAAATTCGTGAACTCGAAGTGTTTGGTGACTCAATGCTTATCATCTTCCAAATAGTGGGACAGTGGAAGACGAAGGATGAGAAGCTACTCCCATATCACCTATACCTAGAAAGGATATCAGAAGAGTTTGATCGGATTAATTTCTCCTACACTCCACGAACCAAGAACCAATTCGCCAATGCTTTAGCAACACTTGCTTCAATGGTGTGTATTTCAGGAGATAACATGATCGACCCTCTCGAGATCAAGGTCAACGATCGTCCCGCACATTGTTGCATGATCGAACAAGGAGAAGAAGCCCCTTGGTTCACGGATATTAAGAGGTACCTTGAATTCGGTCGGTTCCCGGATGGCGCAGATAAGAATGACAAGAAGACTATTCATCGGCTTGCCTGCCATTACTTCATGAGCGGGAACGTGCTTTATCGTCGCTCATTTGACACCACTGTACTACGATGTTTGGACACTAAGGAGGCTGAGCACTTGATGAGTGAAGTCCATGAAGGGAGTTGTGGACCTCACATGAGCGGGCACATGTTGGCAAGGAAGATCATGCGAATGGGTTATTTCTGGTCAACCATGGAAGCAGATTGCATCAAGCACGTTCGACATTGCCACCATTGTCAAATCTATGTGAATCGGATTAATGCTCCTCCAAGCGAACTGCAACCAATGTCCTCACCCTGGCCTTTCTCCATGTGGGGAATGGATGTAATTGGTCCTCTTTCACCCAAGGCATCTAATGGACACGTCTTCATCCCGGTGGCCATTGACTACTTAACCAAATGGGTCGAAGCCGAGTCTTATGCCTCAACGACCGCTAAGGTGGTAGTTCGATTCCTCAAGCGCAACATAGTGGCTCGTTATGGTGTTCCTGAGACCATCATCACGGATAATGCAAAGAACTTCAACAATAAGGCGATCGATTAGCTTTGCAAGCATTTCAAGATCAAGCACCGCAATTCTTCGCCTTATCGACCTCAGATGAATGGTGGGGTCGAGGCTGCAAATAAGAATTTAAAGAAGATCATCGAAAAGATGACAGTAACTTACAAGGATTGGCATGACATGCTCCCTTGGGCTCTCCTGGCATATAGGACATCTATCCGCACATCGACAGGGGCAACTCCCTACTCGCTTACATATGGGACTGAAGCAGTTTTGCCAATAGAGGTCGAGATCCCGTCAATGAGAGTCCTAGCAGAATCAGAGCTTGAAGAAGCAGAATGGGCTACATTACAATATGAGCAGTTGAACCTGATCGATGAAAAGAGGCTAACTGCACTGTGCCATGGCCAATGCTACCAAAAGCGCATGGCTCGGGCATTCAATAAGAGGGTGCGCCCACGTGTGCTTGAATCGGGGGACTTGGTACTCCGAAAGATATTGCACATAACTCCGGATTCACGTGGGAAGTTCACTCCTAAATACGAGGGACCTTACATAGTCAAGAAGGTTTTCTCAAGAGGTGCCTTGATTTTAGCTGATATGGATGGGGATGAGCTCCCAGCCCTGTCAATGCTGATTCTGTAAAGAAATATTATGCTTAACAAGGCCCATGTTTTCAGATGCCATCTGCTGTGTGATCCTAGAATGAGAAAAGAAGCAGAAAGAAAGAGATTCTTGATAAAGAACCCATGTGACTCATAGCCCTATGGGAGAATGAGAGAAAAGACAAAAAAAAAAAAAACTCCCGCTAGGTTGAAAACCCGAAAGGGCGGCCTAGGCAAAAACGAGGGAAGAGCGGTGCTGTCAAAAACCCGAAAGGGCGATCGTGGCAAAAGGAGAGTGAAATATTCCCGCTAGGTCGAAAACCCGAAAGGGCGGCCCAGGCAAAAGTTAGGGAAATTGAGTGGTGCGGCCAAATCTGAACAAGCAGCCGTAGCAAAAGGAGAGCTATGGAGAGAAAATAAAACATGCCCGCTAGGATGCGGTACTCTGCCCATTCTAGGCAAAAGTTAGGGCTTGAATTACTGCAATAAAATGCCTCAAGGACAAGCAAGCCATTATTGTTGCATCACGCCATGACAGAAGGAGTCTAAGCGTGTAATTCGGGAAATTGCCAAAGGCCTACACGATCTCAAAAGGGGGCATCTTGGAAAGGAACTGAGTTACACGTATCCTTTGAAATTTAGGGCAATCTCAAAAGCCCAGCTAAGTTCCCTCTTTGTCTCATACCTCATAAAAATACTTTCTTGAAATTTTGGACATCAAAGGACCTCGGTCAATTCCTGAATTTGCTACAAGCTATGCATCCCTTACATCTATTCATGAACTCTTTTACTCATCAAAGCCATGAGGGGTCGCAAGTGAGCTAAAGAAAAGCTTGGTTAGTAAATCTTTCTCATAGTTGGTCTGATCATGGGCTCCTGGAGATGTTTGCTAAGGTGTAATCCCCTTGTGGCGTGGCGAAGGAGTAACAAGGGTTGCGTCCAATGGCTACCTTCACTTTCTATTCTATGGATTCAGAATTTCAGGGAGCATCAGGGGCTAGTAGAGGAAGTTCTCAAAAGGCGTACCTAGAGTTGGATGTCTCGACAACAAGGAGCGCAGAGAACACCAATTTCAAGCACGATCACCACATCATGATCAAGATCAAGATCCCTCATCATTTGTTTGACCATTGCAGGATTAGTTGAGAAAGTCTTCTTCGGTTTAGACGTTCTGTAAAACTGAACGCAATGGGAACGTCTTGTAAATCCGTCTTCCCTCAGTGTGGACATTCTGTAAAACTGATTACAGTGGGAGTGTCTTGTAAATCTGTCTTCTTCGGTTTAGACGTTCTGTAAAACTTAACACAGTGGGAACGTCTTGTAAATCCGTCTTCCCTCAGTGTAGACATTCTGTAAAACTAATTACAGTGGGAGTGTCTTGTAAATCTGTCTTCTTCGGTTTAGACGTTCTATAAAACTGAACACAGTGGGAACGTCTTGTAAATCCGTCTTCCCTCAGTGGAGACATTCTGTAAAACTGATTACAGTGGGAGTGTCTTGTAAATCTGTCTTCTCCGATTTAGACATTCTGCAAAACTGAACACATGGGAACGTCTTGTAAATCCATCTTCCCTCAGTGGAGACATTCTGTAAAACTGATTACAGTGGGAGTGTCTGGTAAATCTGTCTTCTCCGATTTAGACATTCTGCAAAACTGAACACAGTGGGAACGTCTTGTAAATCCATCATCCCTCAGTGGAGACATTCTGTAAAACTGATTACAGTGGGAGTGTCTTGTAAATCTGTCTTCTCCGATTTAGACATTCTGCAAAACTGAACACAGTGGGAACGTCTTGCAAATCCATCTTCCCTCAGTGGAGACATTCTGTAAAACTGATTACAGTGGGAGTGTCTTGTAAATTTGCCTTTCTTCGGTTTAGACGTTCCGTAAAACTGAACACAGTGGGAATGTCTTGTAAATCCGTCTTCCTTCAATATACTAGGAGCATTCCATAGAATCCTTTTAATTTTGAATGCACATGAATTATTCTACATGTCTTGCTAATCGATTTTTCTTCAAATTACAGGCCTGAGCTGAAGCATAACTCAAGGATCACATGATGTGATCAAGCTAGTTCAAATTCTGCCGAACTTCCGGAGCCCTCGATTCATCAACCTCATGCTTCAAGGACGACGGCGCACTAGGTCAAAATCGGTTTCTATTCGTCTTTGGGACAGTCACTCTACGAGCACCAACCCAAAGAGGGGCAGCTGTAGACACCCGATTTTGACCCGATCAAATCCCGTTTCGTTCCTTTTAGTAACCCATATTTTAAATTTTATTTTAAAATTTCGATTTTTCTATTTTTATTTTTATTTTTATTTTATTTTATTTCATGCATACAATTAAAGAAAAACTGAAAATACAAAAAAAGGGGTTTTAAGTGGATAGTGAATACAGTGTTTATGGAAACCCAATATTGATCCGGTCAAATCTCAATTCGTTCCCAGTGGGGTCCCATATTTAAATTCTATTTCAAATTTAATTTTTTGTATTTTTTTCTTTTTTATTTCGTACGAAACAATAAAGCAAAAATTTGCACATTGAAATGAAAAAAAAAAGTTTTTTTTGCATGAATAGTGCAACACTGTTCATCGTCTTCCCCTCAGAATTTCAACAAAGGCGCAGAGGCTTCACGGCCAGCCACGGGTGGCCTTCTCGGCCACTTCCGACCACTTCTGGCCACACCGGCGACTCCGTTGAGCTCCCGGCTCTGTCCCGATCCCGTCCCCATTCATTCCCAGTTCTCTCTCTCCCTCTCCGGTCACTTTCATTCACTCTCTCTCTACAGTTCGGTGCCGAAATCATTTGTTCCGGCCCCGTGCACGCCACCTCTGACACTCGCCGGTGTCAGCCTCTGGCAGGCCGCCCTTACTGACCTTCCTGATGGAGTTCACACCCTCCCCGAGCTCTCCCTCTCTCTCGTACTCATGGCCATTCCCCTATTCGTACAACCAGCTACCGTGCACGGCACCGGCCTTCTGATCGGCCGTATAGCATCATCCTACTCTGGCCGCCTCTGTTGACTCTGCCGAACCTCTCCCGTCCAGTCCGTACTACTCCTGTCCCTGCTCGTCAGCCCCTCTGTCTTGTTGACGATCTGCAGCTCTGTTTATCGTTTTTTTTATTCAATTTCCTGTTTCTCCATTTTAGCCCCTGAAGTTTCTGGTGTGTTACAATTCAGCCCCCACGGCATTTCCTCTATAAATATGCCATTCATTTGCAGATCTTAGACATCTTGAAGACATCAAAAACACACATTGAACTCTCTCTTAAATATCCACTCTTAGACTCATGTGTTGAGCAAAAAAAATTCAAGAATCGTCATCCCGTTCCAAATTCGGATCCGCCGCCGACCCGAGCCCGATTTCGGCACCAACTTGGAGTTCTTCACCGATCCGAGCCGAGCCCGTGCCAATCATCAAGATCGAGCCCGAGTCCGTGCAAATCGACGAGTCTTCCTCAAATCCCAAAGGTGCCCGGGTTCGACATCAACCAAGCCGAAGTCTCGCTCACTCCTCGGCATCGTCATCGTCATTGGTTGTAGGTATAATTTCTTGATCAGGATTTTAGGCCTTATCCTTGTAAATAATTTCTTTTGTTTTCTTTTATTTTCTTTTCTCCTTTTCAAAAAATGTTTTACGAAAAATAGAAAATACAAAAAAATGAGAAAATAAAGAAAATTAGGATTCATGTTTTCGTGAAAATATGGAAAAGGATCCTTGAAAAAAATGAAAACATGTTAGTTAGGTTTTTTTTTAGAATGAATATATATATTGCTCCTTTTTTTAAGGAAATATAAGAAATGATAAAATGAAAAAAAGAAAAATCCAGAAAATCAAGAAAAATATATTTTTATATAAGAAAACTGGGGAATGACTAAAAATGAATTGTGCAAAAATCGTAATGATGAAAAGGATCGTTTTGAGTCGGGTTTCAAAATTTTGTTTATCAACCCGACCACTTTTTCAAAGCTTTTGGCTCAGATCTGGGGTCAAAAATATGTTTCAAAGTGGGTCTAAATGTCTTCTAAGGTTTAGGGATCATTTTTTGGAAATTTTAGGTCTTTTCGGATCGACTCGGAGTCTTTTATCAGTCTTTTTAAAACCAGCCCAGCACCATTTCGAATTTTCCAGCTGCGTTTCTGATGCTTCTAGTGTGTTTTAGAATGTTCTTAGATGTTGTGTAAATTTGGGGGTCTATTTTGAAATTGTGGATCGTTTTGGGATCGATTCAAGGCCTTTTACCTTTTTTTAATCTGTCCAGATTGATTCCGAATTTTGCAAATCTGTTCCTGATGTCATTTTATGTATTTAGTAGTGTTCTTAGGCATTGTTAAAGTTTAGGGTCGGATCTTGAAAATTGAAGATCATTTCGGATCGATTCGGGACTTTTGTCATGCTTTGAAAAATTCACTCTAGCCCTACCCGAATTTTCCTGATCAGCCTCTGATATTTTTGTGTGCTTTGAAGTGGGTTAAAGTGTATTCCAAGTCTTAAAGTTTGATCCTTAAAAATTTCGAAACATTTCGGGCCAAGTTCGGGTATTTTGAAATGAGACGAATCGATTTTTGGGAATATCTTTTGAATCTTTCAAGGGTAGATTTGTTCGGGTCCTGAACGATTTAACTCAATTTTATGTCATTCCCCAATATCTCTTGTTCTTATTTTAAGTAATAGAACCCAAAAATAATTTTGTTGTTTTGATTCGAATAAATCTATCGTGATTGAATTGATCGATGTAAATATTGGTTGAAATACTTTTTCATGTATATTGTTTCGATTGTATGTGAGAAGGGAGAATCAATGTATTGTGTGAATCAATGTAGTTGAGTGGGTGTGAGATAGAGAGATGATGATGGATGTATGTATGTAATCCCGAATATAGTGAAAATCTTTACTTTCCGCACTTAGAATAGGACGGTTAGTGGCATGCTAGGGTCGTGGTACGAATTATCGAATTATTGAATTTCTCTCTGGACCATCGATTCGAACTTCGATCAGGGAAATAATTGGACAAATAAAAATGTGCAACAAATGACCTAGACCTAGGGACGGGTACCAAGTTTGGGCGTATTTTGGCTTTGGAGCTTCAAGATAAGTAACAGGACCTCTGGACTCAAATCTCGGTTTCAAGACCAACAACAACCTAGGTGGTTAGTATCATGATCACTTAGTGACTTAGGTGCCTAAACGACCTTAATAAACGGTTTAGTGGCGACTCCAATCCAACACCGATTCAAAGTCCCAAGCTAGGCCTCGTGTGTGCCTCATGATCCTTATTCTTTTTCTCAAGTCGGAAGTTTCGACGTCCGACACCTATTCCTCGACTTGATGACTTTCTAGATCAACTTCATGGTGCAACAATCTTCTTAAAGATTGATCTAAGGAGTGGTTATCACTAGATTCGTATGAAACTTGGAGATGAGTGGAAAACAGCCTTCAAAACAAGAGATGGACTCTATGAGTGGATGGTTATGCCATTTGGTTTGTCTAATGCGCCAAGCACCTTCATGCGGCTGATGAATAATGTCTTTAAGTCATTTAATGGAAAGTTCGTGGCTGTATATTTTGATGGTATACTTGTTTACAACCGTGATAAGGAGCAACACTTGATACATCTTCAGCAAGTATTCCAAGTTCTCAAGGGTGAAAAATTGTTTGGAAACTTGAAGAAATGTCACTTCTTCACAGATAGTGTGGTGTTCTTGGGCTATGTTTGTCTCCAAGGAGGGAGTAAAGATGGATCCTGATAAAGTTGAAGCTATTTGTAGTTGGCCCACTCCTCAAACAATCCATAATATTCGAAACTTTCATGGTCTTGCTTCTTTTTATCGATGTTTCATCAAGAATTTCAGCACTATTGTGGCACCCATCATGGAGTGCTCGAGAGGAGGGAGTTTCAAGTGGACTAAGGAGGCGGAAGCAAGCTTTGAGCTTATAAAAGAGAAGATTACAAATGTTCCAATTCTTTCTCTTCCAGACTTTAACAAGGTATTTGAAGTTGACTGTAATACTTCTAATGTGGGAGTTGGCACCGTCCTTAGTCAAGAAGGCAAGCCCGTTGCTTTTTATAGCGAAAAGTTAAATGATACTCACAAGAAGTACTCCACCTATGAAAAGGAATTCTATGCCATTGTACGCGCCTTGAATCATTGGAGTCAGTACTTGTTGCCACAACCGTTCGTATTATATTCCGATCATGAGGCACTGAAATTTCTTAATGGCCAACATAAGCTGATTCGAAGACATGCTGCATGGGTGAAATACTTACAAACAATCACCTTTTCTATAAGGCACAAAGCGAGAAGGCAAAATGTGATGGCTGATGCCCTTAGTCGAAGACATTTGCTCTTATCCACCATGGAAGTGGAAGTTACGTGGTTGGAAGTTGTGAAGGAGCAATACGGGTTAAATGCTGATTTTTGCAGCATATGGACAGAATGTCAAAGGGATCTTTTTAAAGATTTCATGTTGATTGAAGATTATCTATTTAAAGGGAATTGCTTCAAGGGTCTCTACGTGAAGCAATCATATTTGAAGCACATAGCAATGGAATGGTAGGACATTTTGCAAGAGACAAGACTTTAGCACGCATTCATGAACACTTCTATTGGCCAAAATTGGAAAGAGATGTGAACCGTTTTATTCAACGATGTAGGACGTGCCACATTGCCAAATCCCATGGTCAGAATAGTGGGCTCTATACACCACTACCAGTTCCTCAATCTTCGTGGGAAGATGTGAGCATGGATTTTGTTCTTGGACTACCAAAGACACGACAGACACGATAGAATAAAGATTCTATCATGGTTATCGTTGATTAGTTTTCTAAGATGATACATTTCGTTCCTTACAACAAGTCATTTGATGCTACTGCTATTGCTGACCTATACTTTGGTGAGATTGTTCGACTTCATAGAATTCCTAAGACAATTATCTCAGACCGAGATGCCAAATTCATGAGTCACTTTTGGTGTACACTTTGGAGGAAGTTTGGGGCCCGTCTTCAGTTTAGTACTACTTGTCATCCTCAAACGAATGGACAAATTGAGGTGTTAAATAGAAACTTGGGAAATCTTTTACGAACCCTCATTGGAAAGCATGTTCGAGATTGGGATCTTGTAGTGGTTGAAGCTGAATTTGCTTATAAACATTCCAAACATCAGACTACGAGATGTAGTCCTTTTGAAGTTGTCTATGGACAAAATCCTTGTAGTCCATTGGATCTAGTGCCAATACCTACAATCCAGCAATTCAGTGCTGAGGTTGAAGAACGTGTGATAGAAGTGAAGAAGGTACATGAGCGGTTTCAAGAGAAGATAGTGAAGCAAAACGAGAAGTATCAAGATCAAGCAAACAAACATCGGAAGCGTAAAGAGCTCAAAGAAGGCGACTTGGTCTAGGTGCATCTTCATAAGGAAAGATTTCTGGGAGGGAGATATGCAAAACTCAAGCCCCCCGCCAATGGGCCACTCAAGATACTTAAGCGTATTGGGGAGAATGCATATAAGGTCGAGCTTCCAGAAGAATATGAAGTTTCAGATACTTTTAATATTTCTGATCTCTCAACTTACTATCCGAATGAAGATTGTGACAACTTGAGGACAAGCCTTCCTCAACATGGGGAGATTGATGCGGGAGCAAATGATCAGCCCTACGAATAAGATTGTGCTGGCATGGATTTAATAGGAAAGTTAGATATTATGCCAAGTTGATATCTAAGAATATATCGATATTTATTTTAGGAAGACAGAATAGAATTTTTCCTATATCTATCTAATATCTTCGGGAGATAATTGCAATATCTTCAGGATATACTTGTAATATCTTTAGGATATATTTATTTTCCTATTTTTTTTAGTACTAGGAGTCTTACAAATAGTAAGAGGAATCATATTGTTACTACACTTCAGTTTTATTCCATCCAATTTCATATTGCTTGTACTTTCTCTTAAAAGTTCTATATCTCTCGGATTTCCAAGAGTGGTGAACCTTCTATATCGTTGGTGTGGCCTTCAAAGGTAGTGTTTTTGGCTATATATTTTTAGAGTGGTGGTATCTATATCTCTAAGAACGCATTTCATCTCACACTTTCGTTCTCTAAGGTGGTGATTTCTGTATCTGTTGAGTTTGAACTGCTATCATTTTCTATTACCATACCGTCCTGGTATCATCTTCTTTCGTCCGAGTTCCATTAGATTTTGGGTTCCAGGAAGCTCCAAAAATTCTATTTGATTTCGTTCCAGGGAGCTGTTACGTTTCACTGGATTGATTCTACGTGAGGGTGTCTTCTACGAACAAGGAGAGAAGACAGTGATTCCTCCCGAGCCCCGACAGCTCCAGCTTTCGCAATTGCAAACTGCCGACTCGGTTTTTGTGTTTGTGGATGGAAACCTTAGAATCAGGTGGGTTGTGTGCTCAATCGCTGATGGACAACTCAGAAACTGGAGTAAAGATCACGACCGCTTTTTCAATTGGAAATTGTCGATGTGCTTTCTATTCTTGTTTTGTCGATTAGATTTCCCAACCCTCAAGGATGTGGAAATTACCTTCCAGTTTCAGCGGTTGTTTTATTGTTGAGGGTATTGTTGCTGTTTTATTGTTTAACGAGTTAAGGGTAATAGAATAAAATTATATTAAATTTTCTATCACATTAAATATTAAATATTACATTCTCAATCACTTTTTTAGTAATTTAATATACTTACCACACACAATAATCTCATATTACAATTAACTTTCCATGTAATTAGCCATTTAGCTAATCATGTGCAGTAATGCTCTTGTCCACACAATTAATTTCATTGCCATTGATAATATGTAAACATGGGTATGAAGAACAACCAACTATCTTGAATCTTCTCCACTACAATGGGAATTTAACTCACAGAATTAATCAGAATTCATTGGATTTCTTGATACTAATGATTCAAACCGAAAAAAAAAAAAAAACTCGCGTGAGGAGCAGCTTAATTGAGCAAGAACGAAAATCAAATAATCCAAGCAAAGGCAAACTCAGTTGTACGTGCCCGTGAATCGACCAGCTTGCAAATCAAAACTCTTCCCCTCCTATTGTTTTACCATCTCTCTCTCTCTCTCACACTTCAGCTTGCTGCTTTTACTCAGTTGCATGACACTTGGCTGGACTAAGAAGCGCCCAATGTGCAAATTAGAGTGCCTAATTGATGTATTTGGTCAGAAGGCCCACTTAAATGCCATCGGGTTCAACCTGAGACATCCTGCATTACCATTTAGATCCGACCAGGGACAAGTCTAGAAAATTTATTAGGGGCAGAATGAGTGCATGGGATGAAACGAGACAGTTTAATTTTTAAAAAAAAGGTAAAATCAGGTTAAATTTATATAAATTTCATAGAATTTTTGGAGTCAGGAGGGTGATCGCCACTCAATAGCAAAGATAAAATCAACTATAAAATTCTATCAATTCTTAATACTCTTGATTCGAATTCCCCCACCACCCTAAGAACATTTTAATTGCAACGGACTAAAAAGAAGAGCTTTCGATGATTGTGTCAAGACAGGGAAAAAGGACAGTCTCTGGCATGATTATAGATGACTTTGTTTCCTTGGATGCCCACCAAAACTGTTCGATGGAACAAAGAAGTAAAGGAATCTTACACAGTCATGCTTACATTATGAGAAAATACTAATTAAATTATTATATTCAGCGATAATCAAAGCAACCGCTTGGACTATTAACACTACTTTGCTCATTTATTATGATTTAATGGATATTTTCTCTTGACATGCAGTAAAATAGAATTATCTAAGAATTTTTCGATTAAAATGATCTCCCTTTGATTGACTTCACCTCCACCTGACATTCTCTTTCCATGTACGACTGATGAATTGAGAATCTTTTATCTTTAGAATCATTGTTTTGCAAAGAAAGTTTTGTCTCCTCTTTCCCCTGAGCCACGCTTCTGCCGGTGTAGCTGTAGCCTGAATCTACACTCAATCAGCGGAATTAATGCAAAGCAGACATATTTACCTTTCCAGCAAAAGAAAAAAAAAATAGTGCAAAGTAGACATATTTTTGCCTTTTCCCTTTTGACAATTGCTGTCTCCTAAAAATGGTATGGATTCTAAGAAAAATAATTTGGCCAGCATACGCTCATTAATATAATTCTAAAGTTGTTTTCCTTAAATAAAATATTGAATTCGAATTTTATGATAAATAAAAAAATTGTAAATGCGAGAAATTTCTTATTATTTATAAGCTTTGACAATTTATATATATTTTTTTAAAAAAATAAATTCTCCATATGTCTTTCTCGTCTGTTGTCCCTCTACATAAAAATGTTTCATTCTTTGCTTTTCTCTGCAGTCCATGATTACGACGTCTAAACCATGTGCATGGCAATATCTGGAGGCAGAGTGGAAGGTGGAATGAAGTCTCTTTTTAAATAATAAGAAAAGAGGACACAGTAGTGATGATACTATTGTATGAGATTATTCAAGATGTAGAGAAATAACTGAAAATAAATAATATGAGATGAACAAAATTATAAACATAACATTAATCAGGTATGATGTTGAAATTAATTAGAAAAACAAATTTGGAAACTAGGATTGTGGGCAAAGTATTTTCATGAAATTTTCTTGAGGATAAATATACTCTGTAAAATCGAAGCGTGGCTTCAATGGAAATATCTAACCTTATACAATGCCCACGGGACGAAATCATGACTGCAAACACAATACTCACTCACCAGAACTTAACCCTAGGGAGGAGAAAATCAAAATCAATAATATATGAAAGTAATAGAATGAGAGGAAAAGAATAATTAATCTCCAATTTGATCATTCAAACTCTTGAAAGTCTGCCTTATATACATATAATACTTCCAATATATCCACATTTTATCATACACATATACTCACATCACATCATATATATGATCCTTTGGACATAACAGTCAAATCATTTATTTATTTTTTAAAATATTTGATAGTTACTTATTTGTTATTGTGTTTGATATGTAATAACGGTCATTTGAGCGCTACCTTATTTACTTGTACATTATTATTAGTAAATACACTTTATTATACAACAAATATAGATACTCACTACAAAATATCCAGTCTTTAAATTTAATTACAAATATATCAGATGTACTAAATTACTGACGTTTGATGCGAATCAAGACATGAGTTCGAAGAATACAACTGATATTGTCTTGATTAGGGAAAAGAGCTCAAATGAGAAATTTCAATAGCATGGATATGATAATTGCTAGATATATATTCCAAATGCATAAACAATGGAAGTCAAGAGATACGAAAAAGGAAAGAGGATCTTAAAAGGAGAAAGAAGTTCTACGAGATAAGAAGTTATATTTTCTTATATAAGTTGAATGCTTATTTATATTATGATTTGAATATTAGAATAATATATTTGATTTGTCTTCAGGAAATATTGTGATTTACCTATTAATATTATTGAAATATCTTTTAGAATATATTTTAGGAGTCTGTGAATACCAGGAGGGTTATATGTATTTATTTTTGATAATGCAATCGATTGTTGGCATCATCCAGGAGTGAGTGAAAGGATACAAGGTCTCAATGACGAGAATACATGACCTCAGGTCGACAGTAGTATCAATGTATCAAATTGATTTCTCAGTTCCACTTAAGTTTTAATTAGTGGATTAGATGAAAGAAATATATTATATACCACTGCTAGGTAGTGCCTTAACTTTATTTACGATCGAGATCGATTATTGGAGTAAAATTGTTATTACTTGATTGATCGATTATTCAAGGCTGACAATAAATAATTGAAACTTGGTTTATAAGAGAGTGGGTACCACCATCCTATCAGCTTGAACTTTGGGATGGACATGGGTCCAATCTCTTATGGGCAGGGTGGAAATTTCACATGGTATCAAAGCCAACTGTGTGGGCTCACACTACGCCAGGTCCGAGTGTGGAGCTCGTGACCCGTAAGTCTGAGACCAGAAGAAAAAACCCTGCTCGAGGCTAGTTGTTAGCCCGAGGACGATAGAGAAGGCCGCCTTGTGGTAGTTGTCCCCCCTCACCCGAGACCGGAAGTAAAAATGTCTGACTCGAGGTCAGTTGTTGAGGGCGGATGTTTAAGGGCACGTGTCAAGTGTGAACACGTTGCCACGTGAGGGTGGGTGTTGATGAGTCAATCCCACATCGGACAAATAAATAATTGAAACCTGGTTTATATGAGAGCGAGTACCACCATCCTATCAGCTTGAGCTTTCGGGATGGACATGTGCCCAATCTCTTGTGGGTCGGGTGGAAATTTCACACCTCGAAACATGGGGATAATATTTGCATGAATTCAGCTTCTCCTCAGTTGATACAACCACAATTATTTATTTCAGATATCTTGAAATAAGCTTCTCCTAATTTATTTATTTTTATAAACTTATAAATAGACAATTCGTTTGGTGTAATTCTTGAGACAGTCACTCAATCAAATAAATTTATACTCCAACAATTTTAATCGAGTAAAACACATTTATCTTATTAATATATCTACTATTCTTATCAAAAGAGAAAAAAAAAGATCCATTTTTTTATGGCATGAAATCGTAAAGTCATTATGTAGTATATATGCATATACGCACTGGACCCTTTTTCCCCTCATATTTATATGAATTCATAAGTTCGGATAAACTCAATTATAAATAAATGTGATAGTTGATATTATTAGAAACCGCATACTTTAGGGAATTCAAATATGCTACACATCATGAACTACCAGTGAAACCTGATAAAAGAGGGTTTACGAGTTAAGGGTTCAGAAGTTTCAGAAAGGCTTTCAAGATTCCTCGTGAGATCATTCAGTTTTCCTTAGCGTGTCTCCACTTGTCAGTCGTAGGCATTCGAACGATCTCCTTGATTCCTGCATCACAAGAGAAAGCCAATTAGAGGTAAAGACTCAATTTGGTCCTCCGATACTTAAGTCAATAAAGCTATGAAGAATAAAATAAGGTAGCGAAGTAGAAGAATGAACGATTCTAAGAGAGTACCGCAAGTTGGACTATGACCTCTATTAATTGGGGTGTGGGACCTGGGACCAGGTACCCTATATTTTTTTATGATGCCCCAAACCCTACCCTATATTATATCAATTTCTAAATTTTTATCCGAATACTACCCTGTTGAATCTTCGAAACCGGGGCCTACCTGAAACCTGTAAGATACCATAGGTGTCGGGTACCATATTGAAACCTGTTGATTATTTATTTATAC
>CM075305.1:7458390-7478394 GCA_037672795.1 Lagerstroemia speciosa
ATTCATCCCTTCCAGGATCATATCATCATGTTCCTCACGGGAACCTTCCGTATCATCTTTCTTATAACATATACCAGCGTGATCAGTTACTCATTCGTCCCTTCCGGGACATCCCTCTTGAGGATATTCGTATCATTTGTCCCTTGCGGGATATGCATATGCTTGCATGCTATGTATGCTTCAATCACTTAGGCACTTAATAGCCAATCATGTAGCATATTCATGTTGCACATTCATGTCAATTAAATATATCCCACTCTTGTGGGAATCAAAGAAATGTCAGCAATATGCCTCATTCACATAACCATCCAAATGGATCATCATCTTCAGCAAGCTTATGGAGCTTAATCACAGTTCATAAGAATAATTAACCTGTCTCATCATGCTATCATCAGCTTATGACCACCTAGCCATCTCATAAACTCTCACAACATAGTACAAATGTTACTAATCAAGCTTGGTACTTTCTAGTTACACCAATTAACATAACACAGCAAGAAAGCATACAATATCATGCTAATCATGCTTAATTAAGCTTAATTATACTCATTAACCTCTAATCACAACAACTTAAACATGGCAGATTAGCAAACATCATTGATCAATTAACTCAACCACATACATCTAAATATTCATCACACCATTCAATGATGCTGAAACAATTTCAAATACATCTCTAGAATACCATTGATCCTTCAATCATAGCAATACTGCTATACCAAATTCAACGAAGTAAATCTCGTAACTGACTCGTACACTAATCCGCCTACTTAAGCTAAGGATGATCTTAGCTAACATCAAAGCTAATGAATATTGATGTTTTAACTATGGAAAACCAACTTACATGCAAGGCTTTCAGATCTCTTCTCCACCTGCAACCTCTCCCTCTCTCTCTCTCTCTCTCTATATTGTTTGCTTCCATGGCTGCAAATGGTGATTAAAGTGAGCTATATTTGTCTGAGGAAGGAGGGCTAGCTGAGTTGTAGGACAGGTGTCACCAGACCCCTACCCCATCTTTAGGACGGTGTCACCAGGACCCCTACCCCCATCTTTTTGACTTTTTGCTAATTCTTTCCCCAAATACTTTCTGTCACTTCCCTAAATATCTATCATTATCCAATTCACAAATTCGTCCAAAGCAGAGCTGGGCTGGAAATGGGCTTCACTTTGGGCCTAAATCCAAGTAATTATATCAGACTTCATAGCCCAATCCAAATGCATCATAGGCCTTTAGATGTTTTATGTAATCTTGGCCAATTTGTATGCCTAATTCAATAATCTATTCCATTTGATCTTCAGTATAGCTAAGCTCAAAACAAGATATGTTGTAAGATCAAGATGTGTCTAAGCCCAATCTAAGAGATGAATATGCAAAAGAGCATTTAGATCCAATTCAGGTTATAAGATAAGCAGATGTAGCTTTTGGATCTAATCTAGGCACATTGGCAAGTCAAGTTATAAATATACCCCCCTTTAGATCCATCTAGGCATATTGGTATTGGGTTATCACATTCTACCCCCCTTAGAAAATTTCGTCCTCGAAATTTGACATACCTCACTCAGCAAATAGATGGGGGTACCGATTCCTCATATCCTCCTCACGTTCCCAGGTGGCTTCGTCAATATCATGGTGTTGCCACTGAACTTTCACCAATGGAATTACCTTCGACCTAAGCTCTTGTTCCCTTCGATCCAGAATTTGAATAGGCTTCTCTTCATATGAAATATCCTCTTTGAGCTGTATTGGTTCGAAATCAATCACATGAGATGGATCTGGTTCATACTTCCTTAACATTGATGCGTGGAACACATTATGCACATTCGCCAACTTAGGAGGTAATGCCAGCCGATAAGCAACAGCCCCGACTTTCTCGAGTATTTCAAACGGACCGATATACCGTGGACTCAGCTTTCCTTTCTTGCCAAACCTCATGACACCCTTTGATGGAGATATCTTCAAGAATACATGATCTCCTTCCTTAAATTCAAGTGGTCTTCTCCGATTGTCAGCATAACTCTTCTGTCTGCTTGTGCTGTTCGTAGTCTTTCCCGAATGAGCTTGATTTTGTCATTTGTGATCTGAATCAACTCCGGGCCCGTTAGCTTCCGCTCACCAGCCTCTTCCCAACAAATTGGTGACGACACTTCCTTCCATATAATGCCTCATATGGTGCCATCCCAATACTACTCTGATAGCTGTTATTATATGCACTCAACCAGAAATATATGATTATCCCAGCTACCACCGAGGTCCATAACAAAGCAGCACGGAGCATATCTTCGAGGGTCTGGATAGTCTTCTCTGATTGACCATCTGTTTGAGGATGAAAGGCAGAGCTGAATTGCAATTTAGTTCCTAATGCTTGTTGCAAAGCTTTCCAGAAATGTGATGTAAAGCGAGAATCCCGATCGGATGTGATTGTGATGGGCACTCCATGCAGTCGAACAATCTCTTCAATATAGATCTTTGCAAGCTTGTCTAAAGTATAATCCACTCTGACAGGAAGGAATGAGCAGATTTCGTCAGTCGATCAACAACAACCCATATTGCATTATGGCCCTTTACGGTCCTCGGTAATCCTTGAACAAAGTCCATCGTCACATCCTCCCATTTCCATTGAGGGATTGGCAGTGGCTGCAAAGTACCTCCAGGTCTCTGGTGCTCTGCTTTAACCTGTTGACAAACCAAGCATTTTGATACAAACTCAGCAGTATCCTTCTTCATACCACTCCACCAATAATGTTCCCGAAGATTACGATACATTTTTGTGCTGCCAGGATGAACACTATAAGGAGTTCGATGTGCTTCTTCCAAAATACATCTTCGGATGTCTATATCATTCGGGACGCAGAGCCTTCCCCTGAACCGCAATATACCATCCTCAAGAACATGAAAAGCAAGATTCTTTTCCCTATTCTTAGTATCTTGAAGTGCTAATAACTGAGTGTCATTCTGTTGTGCTTGCTTAATTCTA
Source organism: Lagerstroemia speciosa (assembly GCA_037672795.1). Lineage (NCBI taxonomy): Eukaryota > Viridiplantae > Streptophyta > Magnoliopsida > Myrtales > Lythraceae > Lagerstroemia > Lagerstroemia speciosa. Next base: position 7,461,366 of record CM075305.1, read on the forward strand.
TGGAGCAATAATGGTTCAATCTTCATTGTAGCTAGAATCACATTACTACTCTTCACAAGAAATTTGAATTCTGAATCCCTTACTTCTTCAAAGAGCATCCATTCTTTAATCATCAAAGAAGCTAGAGAAGCTGACTTCCTACTCAATGCATCGGCAACAATATTGGCCTTACCTGGATGGTATAAAATGGTGCAGTCGTAGTCCTTCAAGAGATCCAACCATCGCCGTTGTCTCATATTCAGCTCCTTTTGTGAAAATAAATACTTCAAGCTCTTGTGATCAGTATATACATCAAACTTCTCCCCATAAAGATAGTGCCTCCATATTTTCAATGCAAGATGATGGCAGCAAGTTCAAGATCATGAGTCGGATATCGCTTTCATATTCCTTCAATTGTCTAGATGCATAAGCAACCACCACTCTTCATTCTGCATTAGAACACAACCCAAGCCCTTATGTGAAGCATCAGTATAGATCACATATCCTCCAGAACCAGATGGAATGATCAAAATGGGTGCAGTCGTTAATCGCCTCTTCAACTCTTGAAAACTCATCTCACATTCATCTGGCCAACTAAACTTAGCACCTTTCCGTAGAAGTCTTGTAAGCGGAGTAGCAATGCGAGAAAATCCCTCCACAAACCTTCTATAGTAACCTGCAAGTCCCAAGAAGCTTCGAACCTCAGTCACATTGGTCGGCCTTTCCCAATTGATTATAGCCTCTATTTGGATGGATCAACGCATATGCCTTCCTTGGTAATGACATGTCCCAAGAATACAACCCTGTCAAGCCAGAACTCACACTTGCTGAACTTGGCATACAATTGGTGCTCTCTAAGTTTCTGCAAAATAATTCTCAAGTGTTCTTCGTGTTCTGCACGACTCTTAGAATAGATCAAGATATCATCAATGAAGACAATCACAAATTTGTCTAAGAAAGGCTTGAAGGTTCTATTCATGAGATCCATAAAGGCTGCTGGTGCATTAGTCAAACCAAACGGCATAACAAGAAACTCATAATGGCCATATCGTGTCCTGAATGCCGTCTTAGGAACATCATCTCTACTGACTTTGAGCTGGTGATACCCTGATCTAAGATCAATTTTGGAGAAAACCTCAGCCCCTTGTAATTGGTCGAACAGATCATCAATTCTAGGCAATGGATACTTGTTCTTCACTGTTACTCTATTCAATTGCCTGTAATCTATGCATAGTCTCAAGGATCCATCCTTCTTCTTTACAAACAATACTGGAGCACCCCATGGAGATACACTAGGCCGAATGAAACCCTTCTCCAAAAGTTCTTGCAATTGCTCTTTTAATTCCTTCAGTTCTACAGGAGCCATTCGATAAGGAGTCTTCGAAATAGGAGTTGTTCCAGGAAGTAACTCAATAGAGAACTCAATTTCCCTATCAGGGGGTAGGCCTGGTAATTCTTCTGGGAATACATCTGGAATTCTCTAGTGATAGGAACATCATCTATGCTTACCCTTTCCTTTTTATCCTCTACTACATAGGCAAGGAAACCCTCACACCCCTTGCTAAGTAATTTGTTAGCTTTAATATATGAAATCAAAGAGCAAGCACCAGACTCCCTATTTCCCACAAAATAAAATATAGGCTGATTGGGAATAGTAATGTAACTACTTTCTTGTTGCAATCTAGGCAAGCATGATAAGTAGAAAGCCAATCCATGCCTAGAATCACATCAAAGTCACTCATTGGTAAAACAATCAAATCCGCATCCAAGTTCCTATCACCCAATTGGATAATGCATGATTTGTAAAACCATATCAGAAATCAGGGATCTCCAGCAGGAGTGGACACTGCTAACTGGTATCCCAAGCGTGTTGGTTGGTCTTCAAATGGCGTGCAAAATGGGGAGAGATGAAGGAATGTGTAGAACCTGAATCCACCAAGATATAAGCCATATTACCACATATCGGGAGGTTACCTGTAATGACAGAGTTTGAGGCTTCAGCATCACTCTCCGTAAGAGCATAAACCCTTCCCTGTACATTCGGCTTTGGTGCCCTCGCTCCCGAGTTAGTTGGATTCTGCTGTTGCATCTGGGGACAATCTTTGATCTGTGATCAGTTCTTCCACATTTGAAACATGCTCCCGATCCTGCACGACAGGGTGGCCGGTGGGCTTTTCCACATTTATCACATTGGTTGTAATTCTGTTGAGGTTGCCCTTTTTGTATCAGAGCCTTCTCCTTAGACCTCTTAAAATCATAAGTTCTAGGCTTCAACTGTTGAGAATAAGAAGAAGAACCTCTCTCTTTGTTTTTCTGCCCTTGCTCTGAATGATATTCGACTATATCTTTCTCCACCAATTGAGCCCTTTCGTAGACATCATCATATACTCGTAACTTCAGCGCAGCAAGTCTACTCCTAATGGCAGGCCTCAAGCCCCTCTCAAACTTCTTAGCTCTCTCACATTCATCAGCAATGAGTTGAGGCGCAAACCTGGATAATTCTGCAAAACGAGCTTCATATTGATCCACAGTCATATTGCCTTGCTCTAGCTTCAGGAAATCGATAACCTTTTGATCCCGCGCACAATCAGAAAAGTATTTCCCTAGGAAGACCTCAACGAATCTCCTCCAGGTAATAGTCTGACCACCAGCCACAAGTCTCGGCTTCGTTGCCCTCCACCAATGGTCGGCATTGCCTTCAAGCATAAACTCAGCAAAAATGATCATATCCTCTTCACAACAGGTCAAGGCTGTAAATATCTTCTCTAGCTTGTTAATCCAACCCTCAGCTTCTGCCGGATCACCGGTCCCTTGAAATTTAGGAGGATTAAGTTTCATAAACTGTTCCACAGCACATCTCTTGATAGCCTCAGCTTGTTCACCTCGAGCAGTATTATCCCGGTCATGTTGAGTCATTTGAGCCCTCATAATGTCCGTCATTTGATCCAAAGCATGAAAAATACCCTCCAATCGAGGATCTAGACTCCTGCTGTTTCCCCTCATTCTGATATACCTTAAATGCAAGCAAAATACACATACATTGAATAAATCATTCAAACATCAACCCTAGACTCTTGACACAACTAGACAAGTTTACAATCATTTTTATAGCCTATTGCTCTGATACCATAAATGTCACGACCCGAATCAAGCCGTGACTTGATTCGTGGCCATGACCAATCATGATCGATCAAATAAGGTTGTGTAAGAGTGTGACTCGTTTAAAACATTGTAGTGCACCGAATTAACCCTATTCCTTTCATGCCCGATTAAAACAACTCGTACTTGATCATTCAAAGCAAACTATACCATAAGAAACTCAATTGTTATTACAACTCTTTTACTTGCATTTACATGTGTACAAGACTTGAAATTAAGTCCATATTCATGCCCTACATCCTATGTAGACCCTTGAAGAGACTTATCCAAAAGGATCACCATGGCTGACCACTATATGTACCTTCTATCCAAACGAACGACTTCAAAACACTTCTAGGTATATCCACCGCTCCTAGTCCCAAACTTCAACTCTTATGATCTGAGATGTTAAAATAAAAGGGTGAGCTTACATTGCTCAGTAAGTTGACAATCCATAGTTCAAACATTAAAATCCATCAACTGCAATGAAAGCTATTCAGTACAATCATTTCAATTCACAATAGAAGCAACATTCAACCACCAGGAAGTATTCATACTTACTTGTAGACACCATATGGGTTTGCACAGGCAACAATATAACTTGATTATGCAAGATCATATAATTTAGTGGAACCATGAGTGGGTGCAATATTCAACAACTATCTAATGACCTATTAGCTTTGTGGATGCATGCACGTAACCGACTGGCCAGTGGACCCTTCCGGGTAATCGTAAACATTACCAACCGATCAGTGGTCCATTCATCCCTTCCAGGATCATATCATCATGTTCCTCACGGGAACCTTCCGTATCATCTTTCTTATAACATATACCAGCTGATCAGTAGCCATTCGTCCCTTCCGGGACATCCCTCTTGAGGGATATTCGTGTCATTTGTCCCTTGCGGGATATGCATATGCTTGCATGCTATGTATGCTTCAATCACTTAGGCACTTATATAGCCCAATCATGTAGCATATTCATGTTGCACATTCATGTCAATTAAATATATCCCACTCTTGTGGGAATCAAAGAAATGTCAGCAATATGCCTCATTCACATAACCATCCAAAATGGATCATCATCTTCAGCAAGCTTAATGGAGCTTAATCACAGTTCATAAGAATAATTAAACCTGTCTCATCATGCTATCCAGCTTATGACCACCTAAGCCATCTCATAAACCTCTACAACATAGTAATCAAATGTTACTAATCAAGCTTGGTACTTTCTAGTTACACCAATTAAACCTTAACACAGCAATAAAGCATACAATATCATGCTAATCATGCTTAATTAAGCTTAATTATACTCATTAACCTCTAATCACAACAACTTAAACATGGCAGATTAGCAAACATCATTGATCAATTAACTCAACCACATACATCGAAATATTCATCACACCATTCTAATGATGCTGAAACAATTTCAAATACATCTCTAGAATACCATTGATCCTTCAATCAATAGCAATACTGCTATACAAATTCAACGAAGTAAATCTCGTAACTGACTCGTATACACTAATCCCTCCTACTTAAGCTAAGGATGATCTTAGCTAACATCAAAGCTAATGAATATTGATGTTTTAAACTATGGAAAACCAACTTACATGCAAGGCTTTCAGATCTCTTCTTCCACCTGCAACCTCTCCCTCTCTCTCTCTCTCTCTCTCTCTATATTGTTTGCTTCCATGGCTGCAAATGGTGATTAAAGTGAGCTATATTTGTCTGAGGAAGGAGGGCTAGCTGAGTTGTAGGACAGGTGTCACCAGACCCCTACCCCATCTTTAGGACAAGTGTCACCAGACCCCTACCCATCTTTTTGACTTTTTGCTAATTCTTTCCCCAAATACTTTCTGTCACTTCCCTAAATATCTATCATTATCCAATTCACAAATTCGTCCAAAGCAGAGCTGGGTTGGAAATGGGCTTCACTTTGGGCCTAAATCCAAGTAATTATATCAGACTTCATAGCCCAATCCAAATGCATCATAGGCCTTTAGATGTTTTATGTAATCTTGGCCAATTTGTATGCCTAATTCAATAATCTAATTCCATTTGATCTTCAGTTATAGCTAAGCTCAAAACAAGATATGTTGTAAGATCAAGATGTGTCTAAGCCCAATCTAAGAGATGAATATGCAAAAGAGCATTTAGATCCAATTCAGGTTATAAGATAAGCAGATGTAGCTTTTGGATCTAATCTAGGCACATTGGCAAGTCAAGTTATAAAATATACCCCTTTAGATCCATCTAGGCATATTGGTATTGGGTTATCACATATTATCTGGATGAATCTAATGTCAGGTTTTGTCTGATATGGAATATGACAAAAACAAGAGGAAACTCTGCCAAAATTTCGGGTCATGACATCCAAGAACAAAATCCATACTCACATCTTCCCACAGAGATTGAGGAACTAGTTGGTGTGTATAGAGCCCACTATTCTAACCATAGGATTTGGCAATGTGGCACACCCTACATCGTAGAATAAAACGGTTCACATCTTTTCCAATTTTGGCCAATTGAGGTGTTCATGAATGCATGCTAAATTCTTGTCTCTTTCAAAATGTCCTGCCATTCCACTGCTATGTGCTTCAAATATGATTGCTTCACGTAGAGACCCTCGAGGTATACATAAGCAATTCCCTTTAAATAGATAATCTTCAATCAACATGAAACCTTTAAAAGGACCCCTTTGACATCCTATCCATATGCTACAAAAATCAGAATCTAACTTGTATTGCTCCTTCACAACTTCCAACCCCGTAACTTCCACTTCCATGGGGATAAGAGCAAATGTCTTCGACTAAGGGCATCAGCCACCACATTTTGCTCTCGCGCTTTGTGCCTTATAGAAAAGGTGAATGTTTGTAAGTATTCCACCCATGCAGTATGTCTTCGAATCATCTTATGTTTGCCATCAGAAACTTCAGTGCCTCATCATCGGAACATAATACGAACGATTGTGTCAACAAGTAGTGACTCCAATTATTCAAGGTGCTTCACTTTACGGTTATCTGGAAGCTCCTTGTAATCAAAGATTCATTTGATGCTATAAGGCCAATCAAGGAACTCATCTCGGAGGGGACCATCCCTCAAATTCCGGCACACCAATCTTGATCCCAAAATCATGTTTTTTATCTTGTCGATATTCATGAGTAGTAGACGAGCTAGAATCATTTGAATAAGAATTGAAGCCTTGAAAAGGATTATCATCATAGTAACAATGATGCGAACCTCGCCAACACCGTGAATAAACCCGATATCAAGTATGATATGAACCTCACCAACTCGTGACGAAACCCGTATTCAATTAAGGTCTCCAGGAAACGTGTCCTTCTCAAGCTCTAAAGGTGGAACCTTGACCCATTACCCATACCAAGATATGGTGAAGATGCCACAATCAACTATGAAAGGGTTGATTGATAAGTCGGGGATGAATGCCACGGAATTCAACAGTAAGTTCAAATAACTCTTCAAAGAACCAAAGAGAATAAAACCTCACAATTTTATTGATGAATAGGCTTATCCAAATTCGTCCAAAGGCAAGCACAAGCCTTTAAATAGGCCAAAGTACAATATTGCATCAAAAATAACATTCCTAAATGGTTCTCATAGAATAGGAAACTAATTAGAAAGCAAATCTAAGTGTTATCCCAGAGAAATTACAAAATGTTACCAATATCTTCAGAACTAAATGAAGGGAAAGGTAATATATTCTACTTGTCAAAAAAGGAAAGTGATATATTTTGAAGCTAACTTAAATATATCATATGTGCAGCTTAAACTTCTCTCAACTTCCTTTCTTGAAACTATTCTTCCTCTTTATATCTGGCTGAGATATATTTCTTCAAATTACTTGTCCTCTTGTCACTCAACCAAAATACATTTCTTGAAGCACTTGCACTCTTGATGTTTAGTCGTCACTTGTATGCATATCCATGTCCTCCATTTCATGTCACTTGAGTTTCTCATCATTGGACCTTAAAAGACGTTGATTTCATTTTTCGAGCTTGTATTTGGGATCACATCATTCCCCTCCTCCTGAAAAGTATTTGTCCTCAAATCATGACCTGGTTATTCAAATTTGTAGGCATTATTATTAATGCACTCAATGACTTGGAATGGTCCATCTCCACGAGGAAGTCACTTGGAACATCGTTGAGTGTGAAATCTCTTCTTCCTCATGTGCCATAAATCATAACCTCCTGGATCAAAAATAAATGTCTTCTTTCCCCTAATGATTGAACGTTTCTCATAATGCTTCACTTTCTTCTCAATTCTAAATACTTTTCTCCCATGAATTTGCTCAACAACTTCGACTTTGTTTGCGATCTTGTCGATGGATTGAAAATTAGCAAACCTTCTCCATGTTTGATCCTCATGCACTTGAAGCTCCTTTCTTTCCTCATGATTGCTCCTATAAGTTGGCCGATTTGAAAATAATCTTTGATTCTCTCCCTCGAATCCCTGCAAATAACGAATGATGTTGCTCAGCAAGAATCCGTCAAGATTGTTAATCAATAAAATTGGCTCCTTAATCATAAGGGACTGATGTAAAATTAAAGATCTATCAATCTCATGGTGTTTTTCCTATCTTGCACTCACTAATAATATATGACTCTCACAGTCTCTCTTCTTAATTTCTTTTCTCTCATTTTCTTTTCCCTCGTGTTCCAACTCTTTTTCTTCATTCTCAACTCTCATACTATTTTTTTCACACTCTCACTCTTCATTACACTCTTTCTTTTGCACACTCTCTCCTTTTTTATCACTCTCTTTTTCTTGATCACTCTTTTGATTCTCATGAATTTGTATAAGACTCACAACTTGTTTGACTTTTGTAGATGGCCCATAATAGAACTTCATTAAGGGGACCTCAACTTGTTGAGAGGTTGATCTTAAAGAACTTGTTGCAGCCATGCTTGTGCTCCATTCATCCATGTTTCTTTGCTTCAACCATCGTTCAACTTTCATGATATGGAGCAACATATCATTGAACTCTTCATCAACCCTTCATCAGCGATTTCACGATTTAATCCATGTAAGAACCTGTCCATAGTGGCTTCTATGTCCTCCTCTATGTCCGCTCGGCTTATTGCAACCTCCATCTCCTTGCAATATTCGATAACGCTCTTGGATCCTTGAGTGAGATGTTGCAATTTGTTGTGCAACTCCTGATGATAGGAACTTGGAAGGAATCGTTGCCTCATTATTGACTTCATCTCGTTCCATGTCTCAGCGGGTCACTCTCTGCTCCATCTCCTACTTGTAATAATCCAATCCCACCAAATAATAGCATAGTCGGAGATTTGAAAAGAAGCAAGTTGTATCTTTTTTCTTTCAGAGTAATTGGATGATTGAAGACCATCTCCACTCTTTCCCCCCACAAAAGATAAGTTTTGGGATCATGTTTGCCTTCGAAAGTTGGAAGCTTTACCTTTGTGTTAGCTAAACCATAATCCCATCTTGATCTTCTTGATTCTTTATCTTTATGTGGAAATTAAAATCTTTTTCCTTTTGATTGTTCCTCAATCAGATCCATCTTCTTGTGGATTTGCTTGAATTCATCTTTCACCATCATCCCTACTTTATGTATGAATGATTGCAACTGTACTTCATCGAATGAGCTTCCCTCTTGATGGTGTGACATGTTGAGAATCTGTAAAAGATGTTAGGACCTCACAAACACTGAGTGTTTCACTCAAGAATGGATTCACTCAATTTTGCTCGTGTTTGCACTCAAACGGCTTTTACCCTCTAATAATCTCACCACTATTTCCTTTTTCCACTCGTATATTCTCTTTTAGTTCTTTTCGAACTAAACAAACAAAAATCAGAATGTCCCGCAACAATCCACCATGACTTCACCAAGATTTGGAATAAGAGAATAGGGTCGGGTTCCAAAGTAACGAAGATCAAGGGAAATAAGGGGATTACGGATAAGAGAATAATAGATTAATTGAAAAGAAACAACTTTGAGTACGAAGATGTTGATAGCTCTGTGAATGGACAAATAATTCTCGAACTTGCTCAATATTTTATTTTTTTGATTGATATTTTTTTACCTTTCTTTTTGCTGATACTTTTTTTCTTTCCTTTCTTTTGCAACTCTTTCTTTCCTTTTTTCTACTTCTTTTTTTTCCCACTACTTTTTTTTTACTTTTTCTGGATAATAGAAAACAAAGAAGATAAAGAAAACAACGAAGATGAAAGAAAACAAAGATAAAAGAAAACGAAGATAAACTAAAAGGATAGATTGAACCTGACTTTGAACGTTAGCTCTGATACCAAATGATACGAACCTCGCGAACATCATGATGAAACCCGATATCAAGTATGATATGAACCTCAACTCGTGATGAAACCCGTATTCAACTAAGGTCTCCAGGAAACATGTCCTTCTCAAGCTCTAAAGGTGGAACCTTGATCATTACCTATACAGAGGTAAGAATTTTGGTATGGTGAGGATGCCACAATCAACTATGGAAGGGTTGATTGATAAGTCAAGGATGAACGCCACAGAATTCTCCGATAAGTTCGAATAGTTCTTCAAAGAACCAAAGAGAATAAAATGTCACAATTTTATTGATGAATATACTGATCCAAATTCGTCCAAAGGCAAGCACCAGCCTTTAAATAGGTTAAAGTATAATATTACATTAAAAATAACCTTCCTAAATGGTTCTCATAGAATAGGAAACTAATTAGAAAGCAAATCTAAGTGTTATCCCAGAGAAATTACAAAATGTTACCAATATCTTCATAACTAAATAAAGGGGAAGGTAATATATTCTACTTGTCAAAAGAGGAAAGTGATATATTTGGAAGCTAACTTAAATATATCATAACTAACATGTGCAACTTAAACTTCTCTCAACTTCCGTTCTTGAAACTATTCTTCCTCTTTATATCTGGCTGAGATATATTTCTTCAAATTACTTGTCCTCTTGTCACTCAACCAAAATACATTTCTTGAAGTACTTGCACTCTTGATGTTTAGTCATCACTTGTATGCATATCCATGTCCTCCATTTCGTCTCACTTGAACTTCTCATCATTGGACCTTGAAAGATTTTGATTTCATTCTTCGAGCTCGTATTTGGGATCATATCATTCTGATCCTCATGCCCTACTAACATTAAGACAATAAAGGGACCCATGTACTCACTAGCTTGTAGATTTATTCTTGTAGATAACTTCAATATATCAGTATTAACTTGTACTTCTCTGGCCTCTTTAGTTCTCTCAACTGTCTTTCTTGAAAATATTCTTTCTCTTTGGCTAAGATATATTTCTTCAAAGTACTTGCCCTCTTGACATTCAACCGAAATATATTTCTTGAAGCACTTGCACTCTGGATACTTAGCTGAAATATATGGCCTTCATCATTTATCCCTTTTTGAAATATCATAGATAATGTTGAGTCATTTAGCTTGCTCATCACTTGTATGCATATTCACATGTGCTTCTTCGTTGTGCACGAGCTTCTGATCATCGGATCATGAGAGACTTTGATTGGAACCTTAGCACTCGTATCTTGGATCACATCATTTCCCTCCTCTTGAAAAGTATTTGTCCTCAAATCATGACCTACATGAAAAGAAAATAAATCACCAACATTGAATGTAGCACTAACATTATGCTTACCTTGTAGATCTGACTTGTTGGATCTATCCTTAACGTGCTTGAGTATTTGAGTTCGTCCATCTTCAATTTGAAGTCCCTTTGCACTTCTTGATCTTTTAGACCTCTTTCTTTTCAAGTGCCATGAATTATGACCTCCTGGATCAAAAGTAAACTTTTTGTCTCGCCACTTGTTAGGATACTTCACATAATGCTTCTTCTTGATCCCAATGTTAACTCCTTTTGCATTATCAATATGCTCAACAACTTCAATGTATTTTTGTTCATATAAATGCACACACTCAAACAAAGGTAAATTAGTTAAATAAAAAGATTTGAAGTAAACCCATATGGAGTTTCCAAATATGAAAATTTCTAATAGAATAATCAAATTTATTAAAATAATACTAGGTATGAGAAAAATATTCTTCACATGCTTTGATATCAGTTTTTACATAACAAGTCAAAAGTAATAATTTGTTTCCGAGTTTCCTCAACTTTTCCCTAGAGTAGTCCAAGAAGATAGCAACTTTGTGTAAAATATATAGAACATGGATTCTCACAATCTCCTTAAAGAAGAAATCATGATGTGTGGTATCATCCATTATATGACATGGAATATAGTACCAATATAAGCTAGATAAGTAATGGAAACCACTTACCTAACTTACCAAAGTAGATATTGGCCAATCTTGGATTGCCATTTCCTCTTCAACAAAATTCTCAATCTTTATAACACTTGCAACAAAGTTAAGAAAAATAATCTTATCCATGCAAAGATTACCGATTTCATGTTACCAAATAATGATTCTTTCCACAGAGTATCGTAAACAGATATCGGTTATTCAAGATGATCGACTAGACTCTTGCTATGATCAATGCCATCAAAGTAGATAAATGCATACAAATTATGGCTCATAAGTCTCATAAAAGTACTAGGCCTATTAATCATTCCAGGAGATATAAATAACATCTTATACAAATCACATGGTGTTTTGTATTCAATGTTTAACTCATGATTTTGTTTCAGCCTAGCATAATGGAATTCACCTTTAAGATCAATCTTTGAAATCATATATGCATTGTTCAATCCAACTAACATATCATTGATATAAGGAATTGGATTGGAACACATTACCATGATGTTGTTGATCGACTGAAACTTAGCAAACTTTCTCCATATTTGATCCTCATACCCTAGCAACATCAAAGGACCCATGTGCTCTCTAGCTTGTACATTTACTAGCTCATTGAGTCGTTGTTGAATTTCCTTCATCTTCTCATGATTGCTTGTAATGATTAGTTGGTTTGGGCTAGATCCTTGATGCACTTCCTTGAATTCCTGCAAACAAGAAATAATATTGCTCGGCAAGAATCCAACAAGATTGTTAGTGAATAAAACTGGCTCCTTAATCATAAGGGGCTGATATAAAATTAAAGAACTCTCAATCTCATGATCTTTTTCCTCTCTTGCACTCACCAATGAAACATCACTCTTATTTTCTCACTCCTCAATTTCTTTTCTCTCATGCTCTTTTTCATCAAATTGAAGATCTGTCTCTTTTTCATTGCTCTCGATTTCTTGACCCTCATAGATATTCTTTTCAACACACTCTTTCTCTTTATTAGCCTCTTTCTTTTGCTCAATCTCTCTTTTTTCATCACTCTCTTTTTTATTACTCTTTTTATTCTCATGAGTTTGTGTAATACTCACAGCTTCTTTGTCGTCATCCTTGGAGAGCTCTTTGTGTTCTTTATAGACTGACCTCCATGAGCTTGTAGCAGTCATGCCTGAAGACCATTCATCCATGTTTCATTTCTTCAATTGTCGTTCAACTTTCATGGCATGGAGCAACATATCATTGAGCTCCTCATCGTAATGCATCCCCACATCATTAGAAATCTCACGATTTAGTCCACTTAAGAACCTGTCCTTGGTGGTTTCTATATCCTCGTCTACATTAGCTCGGCTTACTGCAACCTCCATCTCTTTGTAATATTTGATAACACTCTTTGATCCTTTGAGTAATATGCTGCAATTTGTTGTGCAACTCCCAGCAATAGGAACTTGTAAGGAATCGTTGTCTCATTATTGACTTCATCTCGTTCCATGTCTCAACAGGTCACTCTCCCTTCTGTCTCCTACTTGTAATAAAATCCGATCCCACCAAATAACACCTTTGGAGTGCAAACAGAGTAATTGTGATGATTGAAGACCATCTCCATTCTTTCCCCCCACAAAAGATAAGCTCTGAGATCATGTTTGCCTTTGAAAGTTGGAAGCTTCACCTTTGTGTTAGCTAAACCATCATCCCATCTTGATCTTCTTGATTCATTATCTTTATGTGGAAATTGAAATCTTTTTCCTTTTGATTGTTCCTCAATTAGATCCATCTTCTTGTGGATTTGCTTAAATTCATCTTTCACCATCATCCCTACTTTGTATATGAATGATTGCAATTGTACCTCTTCGGATGAGCTTACCTCTTGATGGTGTGACATGTTGAGAATCTGTAAAGATATTAGGACCTCACAAATACTCCCTCATGTGTTTCACTCAAGAATGGATTCACTCAATTCCGCTCTTGTTTGCACTCAAACGGCTTTTACCCTCTAATAATCTCACCACTCTTGTCTTTTTCCACTTGTATATTCTCTTTTAGTTCTTTTCAAACTAAACAAACAAAAATCAGAATGTCCCGTAGCAATCCACCATGACTTCACCAAGATTTGCAAAAAAAAATGTAGGGTCGGGTTCCAAATTAAATATCGAGTAGCAAGGCAATTACGGACTAGAGAATAATAGATCAACAGAAAAGAAACAACTTTGAATGAGGAACTTTGATAACTCTATGAATGGTCAAATAAGTCTTGGACTTGTTCAATGTCTCACTTCTTCCACTCTTTTTCTACCTTTTTTTCTTACTACTGATTCCTTTTTTTACCTTTTTTTTATTTTGCAACTTTTTCTTTCTTTTTTTTGGTTCTTTTTTTTTCTACTACTTGTTTTTTTCTCCCACTACTTTTTTTTAACTTTTTCTGAAGAAGATAATAGAAAAGAAAGAAGATAAAGAAAAACAACGAAAATGAAAGAAAAGAAGATATACTAAAAGAATAGATTGAACCTGACTTAGAACGTTGGCTCTGATACCAAATGATGTGAACCTCGCAGCACCATGATGAAACCCAATATCAAGTACGATATGAACCTCACCAACTCGTGACAAAACCCGTATTCAACTAAGGCCTCCAAGAAACGTGTTCTTGTCAAGCTCGAAAGGTGGAACTTTGACCCATTGCCTATAGAGAGGTAAGAATCTGGGTATAGTGAAGATGCCACAATCAACTATGGAAAAGTTGATTGATAAGTCGATGATGAACACCACGGAAAACTCCAATAAGTTCGAATATTTCTTCAAAGAACCAAAGAGAATAAAATCTGACAATTTTATTAATGAATAAACTGATCCTAATTCGTCCAAAGGCGAGCACCAGCCTTTAAATAAGCCAAAGTGCAATATTACATCAAAGATAACCTTCCTAAATGGTTCTCATAGGATAGAAAGCGAATTAGAAAGCAAATCTAAGTGTTATCCTAGAGAAATTACAAAATATTACCAATATCTTTAGAACTAAATAAAGGGGAGGGTAATATATTCTACTTGCTAAAAGAGGAAAGTGATACATTCTTGTAGATAACTTCAGTATATCAGTATTAACTTGTACTTCTCTTGCCTCTTTAGTTCTCTCAACTGCCTTTCTTGAAAATATTCTTTCTTTTTCATCTGGCTAAGATATATTTCTTCAAAATACTTGCCCTCTTGACATTCAACCGAAATATATTTCTTAAAACATTTGCACTCTTGATATTTATGGCCTTCAGCATTTGTCCCTTTTTGAAATATCATAGATAATGTTGAGTCATTTAGTTTGCTCATCACTTGTATGCATATCCACATTCGCTTCTTCATCGTGCACAAGCTTCTGATCATCGGATCATGAGAGATTTTGATTGCAGTCTTTGAGCTCGTATCTTGATCACATCAATATGATAATAGAAAATGATAGTACTTTAAACTCAAAGGATACAGAAAGCACCACCATAGAGAATGAAAGTGAGATGAACAAGCTATTTGAGATATAGATACCACCGCTCAAAGAATATATAGCCAAAAAAACCACTTTGGAAGGCCACACCAAGGATATAGAATGCTTACCACTCTTGGAAATCCGAGAGATACAGAACCTTAAGAGAAAGCGCAAAGCAATCTAAAGTTGAATTGAATAAACTCAAGTGTAGTGCAATGTGATTGCTCTAGCTATTTACAAGACTCCCAGTACTATAAAAAAAAAAAAGGAAAATAAGTACATCCTAAAGATATTACAAGTATATCATTAAGATATTGCAAATATATCCTAAAGATATTAGATAGATATGGGAAAGATTCTATTCTGTCTTCCTAAAATAAATATCGAAATATTCCTAGATATCAACTTGGTATAATATCTAACTTTCCTATTAAATCCATGCCAGCATAATCTTCTTTGTAGGACTGGTCATTTTCTCCCACATCAATCTCCCCTTGTTTAAGAAGACTCGTCCTCGAGTTGTCACAATCTTCATTCGGATAGTAGTTGAGAGATCAAGAATATTAAAAGTATCTGAGACTTCATATTCTTCTAGAAACTCGACCTTATATGCATTCTCCCCATAATGCTTAAGTATCTTGAATGGCCCATCGGCGCGGGGCTTGGGTTTTGCATAACTCCCTCCCGGAAGTCTTTCCTTACGAAGATGCACCCAGACCAAGTTGTCTTCACTATCCTCTCTTGAACCTGCTCATGCACCTTCTTCACTTGTATCGCACGTTCTTTAGCTTTAGCACTGAATTGCTTGATTGTAGGTATTGGTACTAGATCCAATGGACTACAAGGATTTTGTCCATAGATAACTTCAAAAGGACTACATCTCGTAGTCTGATATTTGGAATGATTATAAGCAAATTCAGCTTGAACCACTACAAGATCCCAATCTCAAACATGCTTTCGAATGAGGTTTCGTAGAAGATTTCCCGAGCTTCTACTTACCACCTCAGTTTATCCATCTGTTTGAGGATGACAAGTAGTACTAAACTCAAGACGGGTCCCAAACTTTCTCCAAAGTGTACGCCAAAAGTGATTCACGAATTTGGCATCTTAGTATGAGATAATTGTCTTAGGAATTCCATGAAGTCAAACAATCTCACCAAAGTATAGGTCAGCAATACCAGTCGCATCAAATGACTTGCTATAAGGAATGAAATGTGCCATCTTAGAAAATCGATCAACGACAACCATGATAGAATCTTTATTCCATTGTGTCTTCGAAAGTCCAGGAACAAAATCCATGCTCACATCTTCCCATAGAGATTGAGGAACTGGTAGTGGTGTATAGAGCCCACTATTCTAACCATGGGATTTGGCAACGTGGCACGTCCTACTTTGTTGAATAAAATGGTTAACATCTCTTTCCAATTTTGTTCAATAGAAGTGTTCATGAATGCATGCTAAAGTCTTGTCTCTTCCAAAATGTCCTCCATTCCACTGCTATGTGCTACAAATATGATTGCTTCACATAGAGACCCTCGAGGAATACATAAGCAATTCCCTTTAAATAGATAATCTTCAATCAACATGAAATCTTTAAAATGACTCCTTCGACATTCTATCCATATGCTGCAAAAATTAGCATCTAACTCGTATTGCTGCTTCACAACTTCCAACCCCATAACTTCCACTTCCATGGTGGAGAAGAGCAAATGTCTTTGACTAAGGGCATCAGCCACCACATTTTGCTCTCCCGCTTTGTGCCTTATAGAAAAGGTGAATGTTTGTAAGTATTCCACCCATGCAGCATGTCTTCGAATCAACTTATGTTGGCCATTAAGAAACTTGAGTGCCTCATGATCGGAATATAATATGAATGATTGTGGCAACAAGTACTGACTGCAATGATTCAAGACACATATAATAGCATAGAATTCCTTTCCATAGGTGGAGTACTTCTTGCGGGCATCATTTAACTTCTCGCTATGAAAAGCAACGGGCTTGCCTTCTTGACTAAGGACGGCAGCAACTCCCACATTCGAAATATCACAGTCGACTTCAAATACCATGTCAAAGTCTGGAGGAGAAAGAATTGGAGCATTTGTAATCTTCCCTTTTATAAGCTCAAACTTTGCTTCCGCCTCCTTAGTCCACTTGAAACTCCCTCCTCTCAAGCACTCCGTGATGGGTGC
>CM075305.1:7478894-7635313 GCA_037672795.1 Lagerstroemia speciosa
TATATATTTGTTAATTTTTTTATCTTTATTTCATTAAAAATATTATGTGGCATGCCAGATCAGCACTTATACACGTGTGGCGTCCACATTGGATTGCCAAGTCAGTAACATTTAACAGTGTCAAGCCAAAGTTGACGTGATAGAATAAGTTAGCAATCTTACCTTATCATGGAACAAGTTAGAGGTGTGAAACCAATAGCAAGAGCTGGTTGCCTAGGCAACCGCAGCAATAGTCGAGAGTAAGATACCTGCAGTCCGAGAGTGTGGGGGTACTTGTAAGTGTTTACCTAGGATAGTGTGCTAACTGTGAAAGCTATCACTACCTCCTCGTTTCATGAAATGGATCAAGGGTGTGAGATTGACTGTGGAGAGTCGGTTATTTTAATTTCCCGATAAATTATCAAACCCGTGCAAGTGAATGTGTGATATAGCAATGCCATGAGCATCATTCCCACGGAACAGTGTCATGATATGACAAGTCATGACACTCTAAGTCCATGCGTGTTCTGTTTGGGGTTATGGTAAAGTATCATGACACCCCCTGTAGCTCGAATTTTCTTCTTGTCTTTGCAGGTCAACGTCAAGATTAAACCATGTATTTAATTAACCTATCATTTACATAGTGAACTCGACTCAGCATCCAAAATCACATAAAACATCAGGGGTTGCATTTAAACTACCGGGAAACTCGATAATAATAGTTAATAACCCATCTAATCCGAAAATAAACCTAATTTTCCTCAAAACTCAACAAAAACTTGGTATCAAAAGTGACACAATAACTATATTTTCATGAAAATAGGTTGTCCAAGTGACTGCAAGCAGTCGAGCTTGTAACCAACTAGGAGTCGCTAGAGTCGACATCCTACTGAGAGGTTGTCGACTCGGGCTGATATTGCTAGTGTCCATATCAAGGCAAATCAACGCCTATTACACTTGGAGATACTTCCTATTCATATCTGAAAACAACCAATGATTAGTATAAGAGAGATCCATGTTGAACTCAATACACATTGTTCATTCATCTAGAGTTTAATTAAGAATAAGAGTCTGAGTGGATACAGGAGTGACTAGTGATTTCAAACTAAGAGTGCCAATTCGATTGAAACTCCTTAGTCCGTGGGGATTGCATTACCCATTGGATGCTATTCGAAATTCCAACACATACTTTAATGAATCGATCCAACTCAAATTTGAATTATATTGAAACCCTTTAGGATCTTTTATCGAATTTTGTTGATCTATTTATCAACACCTTGCATCACAACCTATTAGACAATACTGTAGCAATCCGCTTAGCGATTCATAAACTTTTCAAAACGGATCAGTCCAGACCTCAGTTCAAGAAATGCAATTAAGAGAAATGGGAAAGGAAAAAAAATTAAAGAAAAAGGTATTAAGATAATGTTTAATATATCCTCAATTTTAGCAATTATATGTACACGATAATGAGTACTAAATTAATGCTTTGAGAAAAAAAATAAAAGAAAAATATGTCCACTCCATAACTGCAGTGCATGGACTCGATCCTCGCGGTCGAGTCAACTTGTCGACCGTTATGTCGCACTTAACCCTAACGGCGATCTCCCATGTCCTAACGGCGCCTACCTTGAACTTCACCGGCGCCCTGACATTCAACCTTAACAACACCTTCCCCTGGCTCTGCGTCATCACCAGCTCCCATTGTGCTTGGTTTGTTAGCTCGACGCCTTTGCCCCTCATCACCACCGTGAAGACCGTCACATTATTCGTCGGCCGGTAAAACACCGGCAAGACCCCATCAGCAAGCTTGACATCTGCGTAGTACAGCTCCACGAAGCTGCCTCCCCCGTAGTAGATGCTAAACTTGTCATTCCCATTCAAAGCCCTGACGGTTGTTGAGTATGAAAAAAGGAGAACAGTAATAGGGTAGAATGAGAGCAAATTTTTATATATCTCCCTTGGTAATTACATGGCGTATATATATATATAAGCAAAAGATTGTATAAAATAATCACAAATCAACATAACTTAAGGGCATGTAATCTCTGGTGTCAGAGGTGCAGGCGACGTCAGACGTACGGATCGGCGCCGAAGCTGCAGAGCGACGCCAGTGGTACGGGGCAGCGTTATAGGCGTAGGTCAACTATCCTGGCCTAAGCGTTGAAGCAGATAAATGGACTTATCTTTCGGGCCTCAGTGGGCCGTCCATCGACAAGGGTGTGGGCCTGCAGCCCCTATCCAACATTTGCCCCTGAGTTTCGTGCGCTACATGGCATAGGAAATTGGTTTGAATTTCGAAAGCCAGCATCGAACCTTAAGGCAACACGTGTCGCTCTAGGAGGTCGTGGGCGGTCTATTCCTAGGGTAGTGGAAGGGGTGAGCCGCCATTCTTGTTCCCCAGGCGCATTAATTGCTCCTCCACCCGTTCATAGTCCGACTCGGCCTTCACGTTCTCCACACTTCGATTTCTCAATTTTCTCTCATCCTTCCTTCATCCTGGCACCTTTTGTCCTTCCTCACTATCCTCTCTGGTACCTAACGTCATCTCTCCCTTTCATTCCTGCTCCCATGGCATACTTGAGCCGTTCGACCTCGTCCACCGGAGCCACAGGTGAGGAGATTTTTGAGAATAAACTCACTCCCTCTCGTTTCTCGCGATTTTAAAGTTGGGGAGAATAGGAGCAGATTTCACCCCTCGGTTTCCGATCGAGGGCAAAGAACCATCAGAGCCTCGCCCAGGGGAGTTCGCGATCTTCCCTGAGCAAATAAACGTTGGCCTTCATTGGCCGTTGACAAAGCCGATGGCGGCCATGCTGAAATATTACAGCTAGCGCCGGGACAGCTCTCCCCCACTTCCTGGCGCGTATGGGTAGCTTTCTACCTCTACTATAGGGAGCAGAGGATAGTGTATAGCAGGCTTCTATTTAGGTTTTTCTACCTGTTGATACAAAGATCTGAGGACGGCTACTTCCACTTCCAACCACACTGCAAGAAGATTTATGGGGCGCTCATGACGAATTATGGGTCCAACAACTCGGGATGGAAGGACTCATTTTTCTACATGAGAGACGTCAAAGGTTGGAAGTGGCGCTGAGGCCCCCAGGAGGAGTTCCATGATGGAGACCCTTGGGGGTCTATGAAGAAAGAGGAGCGGGCTAACACTGAGAAGTTCCGGGGCGTGAAGATCGACGCTTGGTGCATTATCACATATGAGAACTTGCTCCAGTACGGTCTCGTGTCTGAGGCTCCTTGGAGATGGAGCGTTGACGTAGACATGTGCAGATTGCCGAAGGATGTCTTGGTAACTTTGTAACTTCTTTCTTTTCTTTTTATTTCAGAGAAGGGCGAGTGGGCCAGGATCATTGACAAAATATTGGTGTAGAAGAAAGAGCTGAGGGAGGTTAGAAAGAGAAAGCGTGATGAGGAGGAGGATGTCCTCATAATCTCCTCTTCCCCAGCTGAGGTTCGCGGCGCTGCTATTCCGGAGAGGGAGGCCCCCTCTGAGGGGGAATCTAGAGAGGGGAGGGCGCTAGTGTGGAGGCTGCACAAGATCCGTGTCAGGACTTCTAGCTTGGCCAGCACTTCAACTCCAGCGGCGCCTCAGGAGCAGGGTGGTCCTGAAGTGTCGTAGCCCATCATCCTGGTGACTCCTGAGTCAGCAGCTTCACCCTATGCGGGACTTAGCGATCCTGTGAGGCCCTCTCCAGCTCCATTGTCCCGAGCTCCGCGAGCAAGCCCCGCGATGGAGCAAGCTGAAAAGACAAGTTCGGAACACTTGGCCTCCCCTGCTGAGGAACGGGGCGAAGAGCGTGTTGAGGTGAGTCCAACATTTGGTACTAATTTTAGGATCGATGGTTAACTGTTTATCCTCTTGTGATGATTAACTATTTATCCTCTTGTGTAAGCGTCCCTCCCCTCTGAGGGCTCTCCCATCGGAGGACTCCTGGAAGACGTTGAAATGCAGCTGCGTTTCATGAGAGCCCCCCAACGTTTTGCGGGGGAGCTTCCCCAAATATAGACGCGAGAGGACCTCTTCTCCTACACGCGCTATCACTCCTTGTTGATAAGTGAGTGTGATTCTGGCTTTTTCTTTTAAGAAAGATGTTAACCTCGTGTATTTGTAGGGAGCTATGATCCCTGGGATGCTGATGGAGGCTTAAAGTCAGGAGCGCTCCAACGTCCCTGAGCTTCAAAGCCAGGTTAGGCGGCTGACTAATAAGAGGCGCAACTAGAGGAAGCAATGCTGGAACATACACGCCAACATCCAAGACCTGAGGTCTTAGGTGGATGTTGTTAAACAGGAGGCCGCTGAGGCGTGGGAGGAGGTCGAGGCGCTAAGGGCGCAACTAGCCTCTGAGGAAGCGGCAAAAGCCAAGATCCAAGCCAGCTAGCACGAGGAGTCTGAGGCCTTCAGGAAGTAGCTGGAACGAGAGTGGGCTGAGAGGGTCACTGAGGAGGAGAGGCTTCGAGGCCAACTACAGGAATCTGCTTTAGAGCTAACCTTGGAAAACTCAGAGAGAAAGGTAGAGGTGGCACGCGCCAGGTAGGAAGCTGTGCAGGAGTTCAAGTCTAGCGACGCCTTCATGGAGGAGCTGGCGACGCGAGTGGCAAGGCCATAGAAGACTCCCTCAGGTCTGTTAAAGATGACCTCTAGCGCCTACACCCGAACGTTGATCCTGCTGAGATTCTCGGCCTCGACTACTTGCGTCAGTTGGATGAGGGTCATAGCGCCGCTTCTCCCTAGAGCCATAGGAAACTGTAGATGTGAATTTGTAAAGACCCTTGATTTACTTAATGAAATCTTCCTGTTTTGTTTCTGGCTCTTGTCTATTTGGTTCTTTAATTTTCTTGAAGTTATGCGACGCTCTTCTGTGGGATAACCCTGAGGAAGCAATGCTTTATAAGATTCTGATAACAAGAAGTCTTGCACCTTAATCACGAAAAGACAAGTAATGCAACGCTTTGTAGCGCTAATTGATGAGGCTCCTTGTGATGTGAGACCGAACCTTAATAGTACGACGTATCTCGCTATAGTCAGTCTTGAAAGACTTAGGGCAACGCAATGCTTTGAAACAGGTCGTGATGCGACGCTTTATGGGTGAATAGTCAGTGTTTCCATTTTACGTGTCACTGAAGTCTGTTCAGGATGTGCCCTTGGGTTGCAGAGGTCTTTGGGTGTTATTGTCCCAGGCTTGCTGCGGTCTTTAATTAAAATGCTTTGAGCGTGCCCCTGGGCCGCAGAGGTCTTTTGATTTTGCTTATCCTTTTTTAACGCATTGAGCATGCCCCTAGGTTGCAGGGGTCTTGTTTTAAACGCTTTGAGTGCGTCCCTGGGTTGCAGAGGTCTTTGGTGCCCCAAAGGAATATTGGGATCTTTAACGCTTTTAGTGTGCCCCTAGGTCACAAAGGTCTTTAGATTTTGCTGGTTCTTCTTTTTTTTTAACGCATTGAGCATGCCCCTAGGTAGCAGAGATCTTTGGTGCCCCTGGGTCACTGGGGTCTTTTTGTTTTTTTTTTTTTAATTAGAGTGACGCAATTGAGTGCTTCAACAGGAGCATCCTTCAATGTTGTAATCACATTTAGCAAAACAAAAGACAAGTTGAATAAGCATGTAGCAATTGTCCTAATAAAAGAACCTTTTGAGAGCATCAGTGTTGAAGGTGTGAGGCAGCATACGTCCGTCCATGTCTTGTAGGATGTAGGCTCCGGGTGTGGGATCCCTGCGATGCGATACGGGCCCTCCATGGGGGTGAGCTTGCGCAACTGGTGTTGGCGGGAAAATTTGTTTTGGCAGAGGACCATATTTCCCACATTGAACTATTGGGCCCGAACCTTACAATTAAAGTATCGCGCTACCGATCGCTTTGCCCTGTCCATATTCCTGAGGGCCTCCATCCTCCTTTCTTCCATGAGGTCTAGGTCGTCTCCCCGGGCATGATCATTTTTCTGCTTCGTTGAAGGTTGCCACCTTGTGAGTATATGCTGCCACCTCGACAGGGATGACTGCTTCAGATCCATAGACAAGGGAAAAGGTTATTGCCTCGGTAGCGGCACGAGGTGTTATATGGTAGGCCCACAACACGTTATCCAGCTCATCGACCCAAGATCCACCAAGGGCGGTCAGCCGTGTGTGCAGTCCGTGTAGTAGGGTTCGATTGGTGACCTCTTCCTGTCCATTTGTCTGTGGATGCACCACTGAGGTGAAACGCTGCTCTATTCTGAGCTCCCGGCACATTTCTTGGAAGGTGGGCCTCTGAACTGCGTCCCGTTGTCGAAGATGAGGATGTGGGGGACGCCAAAGCGATATACTATGTATTTCAGTACGAACTTCCAAGCCACCTTGTCTGTGATCGTGGCGATCGCCTCTGCTTCAATCCACTTGGAAAAGTAATCAATCGCGATGAAAAGGAAGCGACGTTGTGCTGAAGCTAGAGGAAACGGTCCTAGTATATTGATCTCCCATTGTGCGAAGGGCCAGGGAGAGGTCATGACGGACAGCTCAGTACGAGGGCCAGTGGGATGGCGTTCAAACACTTGGCAGGCTAGGCAACTCCGCACCATAGCCTGAATATCGTCCATCATGGTGGGCCAGTAAAAACCCTGTCGAAGAGTTATTCTTGAGATTGCCTTGGCTCCTTCGTGACTTCCCATGATTCCTTCATGGATCTCATGGAGCACATAGTTCGCTTCTTCTGGTGTGAGGCAATGCAATAGGGGTTGGGAGACTCCACGCCGGTAAAGCGTGCCTTCCTGTAGGGTGTGCTTGGCAGGCCTCAACTTGATACATCGAGCTTCGACTGGGTCATCCAGCTTTCCTTGTTCTTGGGGCACAACACCTCCACAGGTGTGTATGTCTCCAAAACGCATCGTTGTTCTATGAAGTTTAGGGAGGAGTAAGTATGTCCGATAGCAGTTCAACTAAGTAGGTCCTCCCAATGATTTGCCTCTCTGGGAACCTGGACGATTTCTGTCTCATCGAATTGATGGACTATCTCTCGGGCCCTTGCTGAGCACCGATTCATATTTTCTTCCTTGGCTTCGTATGCCCCCATTCAACTGACCGACCACCAGTTGGGAATCACACTTGGCAA
Organism: Lagerstroemia speciosa; assembly: GCA_037672795.1. Lineage (NCBI taxonomy): Eukaryota > Viridiplantae > Streptophyta > Magnoliopsida > Myrtales > Lythraceae > Lagerstroemia > Lagerstroemia speciosa. Next base: position 7,485,968 of record CM075305.1, read on the forward strand.
GGACCCGTCGCGCTCCGGCTCCTCGCCATATTAGAAGCCCAGTGATGAGGGCCTCGTACTCTGCTTCATTGTTGGTGGCTGGAAAGGAGAGTACGAGACTATATGTGAGTGGTGTTCCCCCTGGAGGGATGATTACGCACCCGGCCCCCGCGGCAACCTTTATAGAGGATCCATCTATTAGTACTTCCCATACATCTTGCGGCGGGTCAGCGGTAGCTTTACCAGCCCGGTGTTTTCTGCTATGAAGTCTGCCAGTACTTGGGCCTTGATTGCTCCTCTTGGCTCAAAGAGAACATCGAATTCGTTCAGTTCGATGGGCCACCACACCATTCTTCCCAACAATTTGGTTTACGATACGGGTTGGTCTGTCCGGATGGCAACGGTGTGCGCCTGGAAGTTCGATCTCAGCTTTCGCACTTTTAAGATGACCGCCAGGGTGAGCTTCTCCATACACATGTAGCACTACTCCGCTGGGATCATAATCTTACTCACGTAATAGACCGAGCATTGTACCCCCTCTCTCTCCACGACAAGACGGAGCTTATCGCAACCTTGCTCACTCCTAGGTAAAGCCTCAAGGTTTCCCCCATCATCAGGGTCGCCAGACAAGGTGGGGAGGTTAGAGACATCTTGAGCTGCGTGAATGCCTCCTCGCACTCCGGTGTCCACGTGAAAGTTTTGCCTGCCTTGATCCATGTGAAGAAGCGGAAACACTTATCTCCCACTTTGGAGAGGAAATGCGAGAGCACCGCCAGGCGACCCGTGAGATGCTGAACTTACTTGATCGTCGTGGGGGATTTGTGTCTTCAATGGCTTTGACTTTTTCAGTGTTTACCTTGATTCCTCGGTGGGAGAGCATGAAGCCTAGGAATTTTCCAAACCTCACACCAAAGATGCATTTCTTCGAGTTGAGCCAGAGGTTGTGGCACCTCATTATGTTAAATGCTGCCCGTAAGTCATCCACATGCGCCGCTGCCCTCGTTGATTTGACGATCGTATCGTCCACATAGGCCTCCATGGTGGAGCCCAGCTGTGCTGCAAATAGCCGGTTGACCAAACGTTGGTACACAGCCCCCACATTTTTTAGGCCAAAAGGCATGATGCGATAACAGTAAATACTATCACCCGCATAGAACGCTGTCTTCTGTCTATCATCCGGATGCATTACAATCTGGTTGTACCCTGAATATGCATCCATTAAACTGAGGAACTCATGGCCAGCAGTGGTATCCACCAGTTGGTTTATCCGAGGGAGCGGGTAAGCGTCCTTGGGGCACGCCTTATTGAGGTCGATGTAATCCACGCATATCCTCCATCTACCATTTGGTTTGCACACCAGGACGGCGTTCGCCACCCACGTTTGGAAGCGAACCTCTTCAATGAAGTCCGTGGCCAAGAGCCGGGCCACCTCCTCACGAATGGCCTCTCGGCGTTCCGCACCCATGGGTCGTCGCCTCTGGATGACTGGACGAGCTCCTGGGTTAATCGCGAGGCGATGGTTGATGATCGTTGGGTCGATACCTGTCATATCTGTTGGAGCCCACGCGAACACATCAAAAAATTCACGTAGTAAAGCTATCAGATCATCCTTAAGGTGGGGCTCATGTCTATGCCGATTTTGACTTTCCGCATCGGCATGAGGGGAATCTCCTCCAACTCTCCCATTGGTACTGGGCGCTCGGCCTCTTCGCGAGAGTCTAGTTCTATTTGGAGGGAGGGGCGGACACGTGCTTCCTTCAGTGTTGCCATATGGCAGCACTTGGCTACTTGATGGGTCCCGTAAACCGTTCCAGTTCCTCGAGAAGTAGGGAACTTGAGCATCTGGTGGTAGGTGGACGGTATGGCCCAAAGAGCATTCAGCGTGGGTCGTCCCATGATGGCGTTATAGGCTTAGGGAATGTCCACCACCAGAAATGTGGCCATACAATGCGAAGTTTTGTCCCCAGCCCCCAGCGTGAAAGGTAGGGTGATGGTGCCCCGTGGGTGGACCGTACTGCCGTTAAATCCAACCAGGGGGGTCTCGGCTGGGGAGAGTGCTACGTCAACATAACCCATCTTTCTGAAGGCATCGTAATATGGCACATCGATCGAGCTCCCATTGTCGACTAGGATCCGCCGCACCTCGAATCCTCTGACATTAGCGGTGATCATCAACGCCTCGTCCCTCACCGAGGCGAGCACGGACTTTGCATCTCTATCCGTGAACGTGATTGAGTAGCTAAGGTCATGTCCCAAGCACTGCATCTCGTGGGCAGGGCGCTTATTTTTGGAGGTTGCCCACCGGTGATGACATGTATCGTCCCCTAATGCTCTTGCTGCGGCAGGTCTCTAGCTACCAGCCGTCCGTTCTCCTGCCGCTCCGGGGGTTGGTTCTGCACGTCAATGTCTCAGCGCCAGGTGTTTTTAGCAGGCGAGTGCCTGACATACTCCTACAAATATCCTTCTTGGACCAACCTCTCAATCTCGAGCTTCAATTATCTGCAGTCTTCCGTGTCGTGGCCTGTTACCCTATGGGAAAGGCAATACCTACCCCCGTCAGGTCCCAGCATTTCCTTGGTCTGGAAGGGTGATCATATCAAGTGCCGCTTCTCTCCTTCGGCTAGGACTACGGCTCGTGGGGCTAATAGTGGGATGAACCTTTCCCGCTTGTTATCTCGAGCTCCTCGCTCATCAGGTCAACTAGTGGCAGTTCCTTTGCGCTTCGTGTCCTTCCATCGCCGGTCAGTTTCTTCGATGGTCAGAACTGCTAGGCGCATGCTGCCAAGTCAGTGAAGTCGCTCGGCGGGTCAATGATCAAATTCTTCACGAACTTGTCATCTCTCAAGCCACGTTGGAACGCTGCCATCTTCTCCCACGGTGTCAAGTCATCGACCTCAGCCGCTACCCTAACAAAACGTCCTGCTGCTGCATCCCAAAGAGCTCCATCGGCGTACGCTTGATCCAAAGGGAGCCCGCGAAGCGCTCTAGGAACTTCTCCTTTAGCAATGCGAAGCCAGTGATTAATCTTAGCTCCACAGAGTAAAACCAATCCGTGGCGAGGCCTTTGAGCATCCATGAGAAGAGAAGGCATTGGATTTCGTCAGTGGCCTCACTCCCCAGCAGGGAGTTGATGTGAGTGCGCAAATGGTCGCAAGGTCAGTCTTGCCATCATAGGCGGCTATTTGTGGGACTTTGAATTTGTGAGGTAGGGTGACCGCCTGGATTTCAATGGAGAAAGGGCTGGTAACGTCTTCCTCCACTACAAGAAGACCGTACCTGCGGCAGTTGTTTGCTTCCAGAGCCCTAGCTACACGATCCTCCACCAGCTTCTATACTTTCCTGGCAGTCATACTGTTGCTAGCTTGGGAGACGTCATCCTCCATGGGGCAAGTGCCAGCCGTGAGCTCACAGCTACCATGGCGGGGGGAGGGACTCGAGCTGTGCCCACAGTATCTCCGGCACCTTCTTGTCATTCATTCAAATGCCTTGACACGGCAACTTCCACAAAGGTGGCCACGTGACGTTCTATCAGTTGTTCCATAGCTCGGTGTGTGTGAGCGGGGAGGGCCCCGAGGAGTGCGTCATGCTCAGGCTCAGCGTGGGGATGGTTGTTCGACAAGTTTCCAGCAGGGTCAGGTATGGGCTGGGGGTTATGGGGCAATGCATGTGGCAAGAGGGCTGATCACGAGCCGAGCTAGCTATCCTCCAGTTCGAGCCATGGCTTCTTGTTCGTTTCCCACAAACGGCACCAAATGTTGAGTATGAAAAAAGGAGAATAGTAATCGGGTAGAATGAGAGCAAATTTTTCTATATCTCCCTTGGTAATTACATGAGGTCTATATATATAAAAGCAAGAGATTGTATAAAATAATAACAAACAACATAACTTAAGGGCACGTAATCTCTGTCGTACGACGGTGTCAGAGGTGCAGGCGGCGTTAGACGTACGAATCAGCGTCGGAGCTGCAGACCGATGCCAGTGGTACGAGGCGGCGTTACAAGCATAGGCCGACTATCCTGGCCTAGGCATTGAAGCAGATAAATGGGCTTATCTTTCGAGCCTCAGTGGGCAGTCCTTCGACAAGGACGTGGGCCTGCGGCCGCTACCCAACAAAGGTGACGTCCACCGAAGGGGACACTGCTGACAAGGAGGTCAGGTTGAGGCCACTGATCGCGATTGACGTGATGGAGTAGTCCAGCGCCTCGGGCTTCACGACAAAGTAAAAGACGGCGGTAGCATTTCCAGCGAGGAGGACACCGGCGACGATGAGGAGGAAGTAGAAGCAACAACAGCGGCAGCGGCAGTGGCAGCGGCTCCAGCCATGCTTCCAGCGGGAATTGTACTGCTTGACTCGACTAGTGTTCTCCAGAGGAGGGATGCGGTAGATCTGGTCCCTGGGGATCTGGATCACATAGGTCCCTGACGAAGGCGAGACCGGCTTGTCATCGGGAGGGTGGCGGATCTTGGACAACGACTCGGGATACGGAGTTGTAGGACGGCTGTCGAATGGGCGAGTCGTGACTGATGTGGAGGTCCACATCGAACTCGAGTCGAGTTCGTCTTCATGTCCGTATCCAAGCCGAGTAACCTGCAAGGAAGACAAGTCTGGGCGTAGAGGCCCGGATCGGCTCTCCGACGTTCAAGTTAGAGAGAAAAGTATGAAGAGAATAAAATGGGAGAGAGAGAGCCATTCGGTAAGGCATTGCCCATGAACGGATCAAATTCAATGTAACACTACAAGAGATTAGAAGCTGAGCAAGGAAAGAATCAATTCCTATGCAGTCCATTACCTCCACATCATTGGTGCTCTCGTTGAGAGATTGAAACCACCAAGCTGCAAAAGGTTCCGACCCACCCGATGCACCCCAAACTTGGAGCTATTGCTCCAACCATTTCTACAAGGTCCGTCGTAGCCAGATCCGCGGCCATAGCCTCCGAGAGTCTATCAGTGTTTCAATTTTTTTTTCGTTGATTAGCGTTCAACTTTCTCCTGACAAAGGAGTTTGCCTGCCATCCTCGGCTATCTCCCTCAATTAAGCCACAAGCATCCGCTCCTTCTCCAGACAAGACTCCGACAGCCCACGTATGCGCTTATACCAACACCGTCAAATCCCCTCTAACTCCTCTTCCCATGGCGGAGAACCTGTCACTCTGCACTCAGGAAGAACAACGCAATCACGGACGGATTTGGTTTCGTTGAATTAGCTCACTCAGAGCTATCGTTGAATGATTTGTTGTCTATGATTCCTATCATTTTTTTCCAGGGAATGGAAAAACAAAGAAGCAGACAAGGAGAAGTTGCTCCAATCTTCGGTGGCACGCCAATGCAAGGGCGGACCCCAATCGTATGTCATGGCTTCGGGCCACCATCAACTGCATTAGTTGGATCCCCAAGAGCCCATTTTCCCTTGGGCCAAGCATTCCACTGCCAAAGTCGCCTTCCATTGCACTTCCGTCGAACATTTTCGTAAGCTCCACTGCCACCAGCCTCTGGATAAATGTTAGTAGATCCTCGTCCTTACTAGTGGAAGAGCAGCCATGTAAAGAAGACCTCGAGGCTGGCACCCTCAAAAACTAGAAGCTTGTCACTTCATCCACTGTGAACACCCCCGTCGCAGGATCCTCTCACAGCCTCTGCCACAACTTTGTGCTTGGGCAAATCTTAAGTTCACGAAGCTGAGCATCCTCAGCTCAAACTCCAATGGTGGCATGGAACTTCACTGTCACAAGCTTCTCGATTCACGGTTGCAATCCAGGCGAGTTTTTTGGTTCCCTAATTTGTCACATGAGCTAACTTATGGGTCAACAAGGGCCGGAAACATCTTTGAACAATGATTTTTCTAGTCCAACCTCTATTTCTCTCAAATTCTTCTATGTATCCCCTAAAACTTCTCCAAAAGCTTGCCAAAGTTGCACTATCTGAGTTACAATAATAATTATTCTCATATTATTTGTGTAGTTTTCAAATGGATACAATCGTCAAAAATTGCAGTTTGCCCTGGTTGATTCTCCTTTACAACTGGAAACAATCCTTAAAACTAAACATTTGCTTTGGCACAACTAGTCATTTATCGTGTCATTGATTCATCACCTCTTCTTGTAGATATTCATCATCAGACAGCAGGAATTTCTTTGATAGTCCATTTTCATATGGATCACTCTACCTCTATACACTGTTTTTCAGGATGACTTTTCATTAGTCTTTTAACCCAAGAAGACTCTCATGACAATGATGATCTGGTTTATTATCTAAGATCAGTTGAGCGAGTTCATGATTGGAATGGACTGCATAAGGATTGATTCTTTCCTTGCTCAGCTTCTAATCTCCTGCAATGTTATATTGAATTTGATATGTTCATGGGCAATGCCTTACTGAATGGCTCTCACTCTCCCATTTTACTCTCTTCATACTTTCCTTTCTAACTTGAGCGTCGGAGAGAGCTGATCTAAGCCCCCACTCTCGGACTTGGCTTCCTTACAGGTTGCTCAGCTTGGATACGGACACAAATATGAACTGGACCCAGGTTCGATGTGGACCTCCACATCAGTGAGGATGGACTCGATCTGCCATTTGTTGGCTGATACCGCAGAGAGGAATTGGATATGTGAGAGAGAGAGAGAGAGAGAGAGGGGGAGAAGAGAAGATCGAGCCAATCCGTTTTATATATATGTACACACAAATGTGTCAGTGTATGTATATGTATATGAAGCGTTTGGTGCGTATTAATTAATTCTTTCATTGGAAAGTGGGGGGATAAAGACAAACGGATACTCGGTTCTTGCCTGCACACATGCTCCATCAACATCCTATTAGTTGGTGCCACGTGTGCGCTAAAGAGCTACGCGGATTTTCTTGGGAAATAGATAATGTAATACAAATTATTTTTATTTTTTTGCATAGTATTATTAATGGCATATTCAGTGCTATGCAGTAAAATGCTAGATAAATAAGTTAGCAGGACATGGTGAAGACGAAGCAACTCTCTCTCTCTCTTTCTTCTCTCTCTCTCTCTCTACCCTCTCCAACAGTTGCACCCTCCTCCAGTAAGCTCCATCCGACCAACGCATCCGTCTTCAGTCGGGTGCGCTGGCTGCCCCCGACTAGCCTTGTGCCTTGGTAAGTTGCCTCCACCTTCACTAACTGGTGGTCGTACATACCCTCCACCACCGAGTCGGTGGCTTTTGCTCCCGGTTGCCTAGCCAGTCCTCCATCAGGCAAGCCAATGCGTCCGTTACTTCCTCTCCTCACAGGTGGTGAGTCTTCTACCCCCACCCCCAACCCTGATTCCTTCCTGTGTGCGAATCCTCGCCTCCGCCCACCAACAACCTGACAACAACCACCCTCCAGCTACAACTGGCATTGTAATCTTCGTCGAAACTATTTAGATCCCTCAAGATCCGGCAAGATTTGACTCGCTCAACTCTGATAGGGCCAGATCTCAACCGAATCTACTCCAATCACACTAGATCCGGTAGGATCTGAACAAAATTCTACCAATTCAGCTCGGGGGAAGAGAAGATGGACAAGGAGGAGAAGCCGGATCTGTTGGGGGTGGACCACGCACCCGAGTATGGTTCAAGACACCCATATGTTTTACTCTTGTATGGATGTTTATTTTAAATATATATACAAGATAACTGAGAATTACATGGATAAATGGCTTAAGGACCCTTTCCTCCTAGTTTTCACTGGGGTCCATGTAATTCAGCAGACGGTTAGAATTAGGATCTCAGTTATTGCTAGTCGTCAACAAGTGTCTAGGCCATGTGTTTATTCATATATATTTTCCTTGTAGTTAGCTTAGAGGATCTCTCTGTATTTCCCGATCCTGTAATTTTCGTATTTTCTTGGACATTTTACCATGTACTCATTTTTAAAAGTAATGCTAAAATTCTCATTACTTCCAAAAAAAAAGACATGGTGAAGACGTGCTTGCGTCACCTTCTTCGCATTCATAATATCATACATATTTATATTTTTTTTTCCTTTGAAAATATTATCTCGACAATTCCTATCTCAAAGTAATAAATAAATACAACTATTATTTACAAATGGAAGTGATCCTACCCTTATTCTTCTAAAATAATATCTGGATTCAAATATTATAAATGAATAAATAATTGTAAAATATAGTGAAATTTGACCCCTTTTTTTATATGTATCACTAGTATTTAGAAATTCAATTGAACCTGACTGATCCAGTTTGAGCTGATGAACTATATCCATTCACAAGACGTGAATTCGACATCTTAGTTAAGAGAAAGAGACATCCTACCACCTCGAGCAATCCATTCTGGTAACTCAATCCCCTTGTTCAATTGTGCGGCTAAAATAGACGAAACTCGACTGGTGATATCTAATCATTCACCCCTTCGTAAGAGCACAGCATCAAACAGGAAATGGGATATTTCGAATAGAGCGACTCAATCAGCGCCGGGCAGTCGAGTCGACGGGGAAAAATTGGATCTCAAGAGCAAAGCCGGAGTTCCCCAGAGCAAAGATCGAGAGTTCCGGTGACCGGAGACCTCCAACTTATGGTTATACATGTGCAGAGAGGCAAGCTTACCTGAGATCTAAGATCGAGCTTCAGGATCGGCAGCTGATATAACCGACTCTACGATGATCGGGACGGAGATGGCCAGGGAACTTGGAGAAGAGCTATAGAGGAAGGATTAATTGTTATGGAGTATATGGCAACTAAGAGGATATATGTTATATATATGTATGTATATATAATATGAATATATGGAGAATGGAGTACAGATCATGGAGACGGGGGACAGGTGAGAATTGTGGAGGAATGGAAAGCAATCTTAGTGTTGTTAGCCGGGCCGGTTCCGGTCTGAGTCGAGCCGGTTCATGACCCGGCTGGGACGGGCCCGACCCGGACCGGGAAGCAAACGGTCCGGTCCGGGTGGACGGTTCGGGGCTGAGTGACCTGGCCCGAAACCGTCACACAGACGGGCCGGTCACGGTCCGGTCCGGGCCGAACCGGCTATTTTTTAAAAATTTTTAGGGTTTTTTTACTGTTTAATGATTTTAAAATAAAATAAAAGATTTTATTGTTAAGATTGGAACCCAAGTCTTCTATTTAAAAATTAAGAATCTTAACCAATTAGACTAATCATAGTTTGTTTATACATTTACATTCAATATTATTTAACTAATTTTATTAAGATATGTTAAATTTTTAGCATTTTTAAATAAACTTAAATTATTTATTTTTAAATAAAACTAAAAAAATAAATATTTCAATTTAAAAAAATCACTCATGGATAAATATGTTGCATATTTATAATATTTTAGATATAATATAAATTAAATAATATTTAAAAAAAAGTTGAAGTTGGGGTGTGAGGATGTGGGGCCCACTGGTTGGGGTGGGAGTGGGGGTGGAGGTGGGGCCCACTGGCTTTTGACCATTGGCCTTTGCATTGCAAGCTCTTTTTTTTTTTTTTTACGGTTCAAGGTCACTGTTCCGGTCCGGTTACGAGTCTAACAGGCCGGTCCGGTTCCGGTTCAACGGGTCAATTTTCTCGACCCAACCCGTAACCGTGCCTCAGCCTGTAGGGGGCGGGCAGGTTACGGTTAGTGACCGATCCGGTCCGGTTCACACGGGCCGGTTCCGGTCCTGTTCCGGGCCGAACCGGCCCATTTAACAACACTAAGCAGTCTCTGTTCCAGCAAGCAACCCCTCCTTCCTTCCGGCAACCCCAATTCTTTATTTAATTATTTCTTCTTTCTCCCGTTGTCAAAAATTGATTGCCAAACGCGGTTTAGCTTTTAACAAATGGCTACCTTTTTGTTTCGATGTCGTGAATATGGAATTCTTTTTTTTATATAATTTAAGTATCCGAGCGTCATCCGGATCCGATTAGTGGTAGTTGTGACATCTAGATCTGGCCACAGTTCCAATTCCATGGCTGATGCGAACCTCGCCAACACCGTGATGAAACCCTATATCAAGTATGATATGAACCTCACCAACTCGTGACGAAACCCGTATACGACTAAGGTCTCCAGGAAACGTGTCCTTATCAAGCTCGAAAGGTCGAACCTTGACCCATTACCTATAAAGAGGTAAGAACCTTGGTATAGTGAAGACACCACAATCAACTATGAAAGGGTTGATTGATAAGTCGGGGATGAACGCCACGGAATACTCCGATAAGTTCGAATAGTTCTTCAAAGAACCAAAGAGAATAAAATCTCACACTTCATTAATGAATAAAACTGATCCCAATTCGTCCAAGGGCAAGCACCAGCTTTTAAATAGGCCAAAGTGCAATATTACATCAAAAATAACCTTCCTAAATGGTTCTCATAGGATAGGAAACTAATTAGAAAGCAAATCTAAGTGCTATCCCAGAAAAATTACAATATATTAACAATATCTTCAGAACTTAATAAAGGGAAAGGAAATATATTCTACTTGCTAAAAGAGGAAAGTGATATATTCTTGTAGATAACTTCAATATATCAGCATTAACTTGTGTTTCTCTTGCCTCTTTAGTTCTCTCAACTTCCTTTCTTGAAAATATTCTTTCCCTGTCATCTTGTTAAGATATATTTCTTGAAGATACTTGCCCTCTTGACATTCAACTGAAATATATTTCTTGAATCACTTGCACTCTTGATGCTTAGCTGAAATATGTGACCTTCATCATTTATCCATTTTTGAAATATTATAGATAATGTTGAGTCATTGAGTTTGCTCGTCACTTGTATGCATATCCATATCTGCTTCTTCGTCGTGCACGAGCTTCTCATCGTTCGATCATGAGAGACTTCGATTGTAGGCTTCGAACTCGTATCTTGGATCACATCAATGGCCCCTTGGAACCGGCCCTGATGGACGGTACAGGGACAATTCGGAACTAGACGGTTCTGGTTCGGAACCACGGTTCCATCCGGTTCCAAACCGCGGGTTCGTTTTCTATTAAATTTAAATAAAATTTAATTTAAAAATATATAATTAAAAAAAGTAAATAAATAAATCTGAAAAGGGGACTGGATACTAGCGATACCTTCTCCTCGGGGCACACATAATAGCCTGTAAACGACGTATGCCAAGTAAGAGAAGCGAATCTGACGGGCTCAACTATGTCTTGAATATGGATTGGCATCATGAGTCTTGAGCTTGAGTCTCATGTCTTTTGTTTTAACTTCATCTTTATCTCATTTTAATATGGTGAGATTATTTCATGATGCGTACCGATTCACGATCTCATATGGAAAAAGAACGAGGATCTTGAGCTTTTCATAGGACTCAACTATTCCAGCACACACTCACTTGTCCTAAGGGATATCTTTTCAATGACAAAATTGTGCAAAATATGTCCAAAGTGACCACAGCATCTTTTACGGGTCTCTTCATGTCATAGACTTTTAACCTATCACGATAATTCAATCTTGTCACTTTGTAAATAGAAAAAAGTGCATAAGAAAGAGCCCATGTGGCACCAGATAGATTTGTCGTCCTGATCATTATGCTCCATTTTTCTTAGTGGGTCGCTATCTAGATATAATCAGCATGATTATTGTACTTGTGTTCCAAACCATGTGTGTATGCACTAGATTTGATTACTGGAGCGGATCTTCTTTTGTTTGATATATATTACTCAATATCTAAAAATTCAATATGCAACAAATCAAGTCAGTTCAAGGTAAATAATCTATTCAAGTAGCTTATTTTAATATGAGGATAAATTATATGGGTGGTACATTAAGTTTCCAAAAGTTTCATATCAGTACATTAAGTTTTTTCGTTGCATGTTGGTACATTAATTTTTAAAAAGGTTTCACAACAGTACAAAATGCGACTGAAGAACTAACAACATTAGTCTGGTGCTGAGTTGGCATATGACAAGGATGCCATGTGCACAACCGTGCTGACGTGTATATCCACATAATATTTTAAATAAAATATAAAAAACTTAAAATAAAAGATAAAAAATTCAAAAACATAAAGAAACTAATAATAAAAATATAGAGAAAATAATAAAAATTTTCTAAAATATATAAAAAATCCTAAAAATAAAAAATTTTAAAAATATATCGAAAATCATAAAAAAAATTGCAAAAAACATAGAAAATAATAAAAATTTGCTGCCTTGTTTTAAAATTTTTTAATTATTTTCTACATATTTGCTGAGTCGTTTTTATGATAAAAAATTTTAAAAATATATAGAAAATAATAAAAACTAAAAAATTACAAAAATATATAGAAAATGATAAAAAAAAAATATAAAAATATAGAAAATGATAAAAACAATTTTAAAAATATGTAGAAAATAATAAAAAATTTTAAACTATGCAGCAAACTAATACAATTTAAAAATTTTAAAATAACAAATTTTAAAAATATATAGAAAATAATTTAAAGAAAAAATTGAAAATAATAAAACATTTTAAAACTATACAGAAAACAATTAAAAAATTATATATAAATTAATAAAAAAATTAAAAATTTTGTAAAAAAAATATAAAATTTTAAAAAAATTAAAAATCTTCTAAAATTTTTAAATTAGGGAGCCACCGAATTTGAAATTACTGCCAAACTTGGTCTAGACCCACTGGATAACATCACTGAAGGTCATGTTGAGGTCAGCCGACTCCCTCAACATCATGTGTAGCACATGTAATTTCTCTGGGTCGACCACCATTTTTTTAAGCTCTGCGATCTCTTCTCTTTGTTTGTCTTCTTCTTTTTTTTACCAGTGTCCATCTTTTTCATGGATGCTTACATCTACTTTATTCGTGTGGTCTTAACATGACCTTCAGCGATATCGTCCAGCAGGTTCAGACCAAGCTTGGTTGCAATTTCAAATTCGATAGCCCCCAATTTAAAAATCTTTGAAGATATTTAAATTTTTTACTAAATTTTTAATTTTTAAAATTTTTTATTATTTTCTATATGTTTTTAAAATTTTTACTATTTTCTAAATATTTTTTATTTTTAATATTTTCTATATATTTTTAAAATTTTTTATCATTTTCTATTTTTTGTAATTTTTTATCATTATCTATATATTTGAAAATTTTTTATTTTTATGATTTTCTATATATTTTAAACTTTTTTTATTATTTTTTATAAATATTTATTATTTTTTTTATATTTTAAAAAATTTATTATTTTCTATATATTTTAAAATTTTTTATTATTTTCTATATATTTTAAAAATTTGTTATTATTTTATATATGTTTTTTATTTTTTATTATTTTCTTTATGTTTTCTAAATTTTTTATTTAAAATCTTTAATTTTTATTATTTTCTTTATGTTTTTCAATTTTTTATCTTTTATTTTAAGTTTTTTATATTTTATTTAAAATATTATGTAGATATACACGTCAGCACTGGTGCACATATGACATCCCCGTCATATGCCAACTCAGCACCAGACTAATGGTGTTAGTCCTTCCATCGCATTTTGTATTGTTATGAAACCTTTTTAAAAATTAATGTACCAACGTGCAACAAAAAGCTTAATGTACTGATATGAAATTTTTGGAAAATTTAATGTACCGCCCATGTAACTGGAAAAAAGTGCATAAGAAAGAGCCCATGTGGCACCAAATAGATTTGTCGTCCTGATCGTTATGCTCCATTTTTCTTAGTGGATTGCTATCCAGATATAATCAGCATGATCATTGTACTTGTGTTCCAAACAATGTGTGTACGCACTAGATTTGATTACTGGAGCGGATCTTCTTTTGTTTGATGTGTATTACTAAATATCTAAAAATTCAATATGTAATAAATCAAATCAGTTCAAGGTAAATAATCTATTCGAGTAGCATATTTTAATATGAACTACTCTACTTACGGAGAAAAAATGACATCAAAATGTTGATTGGAGGATCCTCTTTTTTGTACTTTTCATGGAAAATTATGATTGCCCAAAAATGAGATGAGGTAAAAATTTATGTAGTACCATTTAAGGAAGTAATTTTATGAATAGTATCACTTTATTCTATTTAGAAATAGCATTAGTATATAAGAGAAATTTTAATAAATTTTTAATATCCCTACTTTACCCTTCTCATTCTCCTTCAACTCTAAAAATTTCATTCATCAATTTCAGCCTTCTCTCTTCCCTTGGTCTCAGCTACAGCGGCCTCTCCCTTGGTCTCGTCAATCTCTCGAGCCCGCTCATCCGACGCGGTCAAAGGTTGTCAAGGTATTGTTTTCCGATTCCATCTCCGTCATCTCGCTCACCTCCGTAATCAAATCCAATGGCTGTGTTGTTAAAAAGGGTGACTCGAAAGGACACAGAGGTTCATATTTGTCATAGTCCATTTACTGACATGATTATTACCAATTAATTAAAGTAGATAATATTGAGATATTTATGTATTTGTTGGGATCATACTATTTATTAGATGGAGAATTTTGTTGGAAAATTTATCATATTTAATGATATTATTTTCCTTCTCATTTGAATTATCCCAATAAGAGATAAATTGGTTCCGATGAGATAAATAGGTCTAAAAGAACAATGTCCTAGTAAGAGGTAACGAGGAATTTTAATTAATTAATGTATTAAATAATTATAATTGAATTTACATAATTAACTTGATTCCCGCAAAATTTCTCGTGGAATTTTAGGGTTATGGGATGCATGGAAGTCAAACAGAGAGCAGGTTTTGTTGCTTCCCAATCAACGGCTGCCAGTGCATTGCCGTCGATGTTCCTTTGATTTCAGAACATTTGGATAACATCTTTATGCCATTGCCACACCACCGTTAAGATTATTGTCGAGCCGAAATCACCAGAACTGGAAACAATCGGTCAAAAATCTAAGACGCCTACGGTAACTCTGGGACCTGCCCCACATCCTTGTACCTAGTTGAGGATCGGATGATGAAACCGGAAAACTCAGCCGGAAAATCTCTCGTCTTAGACCCTTGGCCTTGACAGAAAACCAGCAAAATCATCGTCACGATCGAGCACTAGACCGGTCGAAGCAACCGTCCCTTGGGCAGAGTAGTAGGATCTCATGCCATCTCTTGTCCCAATTTAACGACCTAGAGTTCCAGCATGACTGAGGTGCTAAGACACCCACATTCTGCACAGAACCTCTACACCATCTACCACGCTTGTTGTGGACTAGATACCAACTTCCAACCCGACTCCCGCAATTACCAACTTCCGACCCGCTCCCCCAATTACCAAGGGAACTCAGAGGGACGAGTTGGGTGCATTAAGTACCCCTGAGTTGCATATCGGGACCGGTGTAAGAAGGCGGACCTAACCAGTGACACACACGTCGATTGCCTCCTCTCGTGTTGGGTATGTGGGAGACCAAGAACTTCGACTCCAATGCGATAATTGGCGTCGGAGGCTTCGGGAACGTCTACCTTGGAACTACCGATGACAGGACGCAGGTTGCCGTCAAGAGAGGGAACCCGCAGTCAGATCAGGGCATCACCGAGTTCCACACTGAGATCCAGATGCTGTCCAAGCTCCGGCAGAGGCACTTGGCGTCGTTGATCAGGTACTGCGACGAGAACTCCAGGATGATCCTGGTCTACGAGTACATGTCGAAAGGGCCATTCAGGGACCATCTCTATGGCACGGACGTGCCGCCATTGTCGTGGAAGCAGCGGCTCGAGATCTGCATCCTCTCGGCGAGAGGACTGCACTACCTCCACACCGGGACAGCGCAGGGGATCATCTACTGCGATGTCGAGACCACGAACATTCTGCTGGACGATAACCTTTTCGCCAAGGTCGCAGACTTTGGGCTGTGGAAAGATGCCCCCATCGGGCAAGGTCACGTCAGCACGGCAGTGAAGGGAAGTTTCGGGTACCTCGTGTTAGGGATAGTGCTCTAAATCCAATCGAATGTGATGTAATTGACTCTGTCTTTATTCATGAAATATAATTTGAGGCATTTATTATTCATTATATGCTCTAATTTTAATTGAACATGATGAAACCTAAAAATTGAGGTTGATTTTAGAGTTATGATGAAATCATACTAGTAAGACCTAAAATCTCAAAAACCCTTAATTTAAAAACATTCCTAGTCACAGGGTCACTGATTAGGGGATCAGTGACCCGGTTAGACTAGTATATTCCTACATACTCTAACGTAGAGGATAACTGATCTTACAGTTATTTATAGAAGAGTTACAAATGTGAGAGTATAAATGCTCATTATGGAATGAACTCACTGAACTGACTCGATAGAGGAAAGTCTAATGGATTCTAAAATAAATATCAATATGTTAATCCTCAGGTGATAGTAGGTGTAAGTAATCTTTAGACATGAGATTATCATAGTACCTTGTAATTGTTAAATTCTGATTTTTGGTCTATTCCTTAGCATGATTCTTTGATACATGTGTAGAATATTTTGAACTCAATGAAAGTTTTATGGAGGTGGTGAATAATCAATAAGGATCAGTCACTTCAAATAATAGAAGAGAATATCCTATATATTCTACTTAGTATTGACTTGGGAAATCTCTTACCAGAGTAGTATGAAGAATTGGAAATGAGTTTCCAATATTTCATAATTGAGTCAGATACCGGAGAATTGGAAACATATAAATGAGTATTGAGGTTTGATATTTTATTTATACCCTAACTTATTTGGGATATTGTATAACTGAAGGATTTAATACACGGTAACTAATCATCGAAGGGTGTTCGATCCTTTAGATTGAAATCCTCACTATTCGGGGAGTCATGACATGTTGCTAGACATCAATCTTGACTTGTGGGTCTATTGCTTAAGAGTTAATTAAATTATCTTATTAAAGAGTTTAATAAGATTAGTTATAATATAATTATTGAACCTACTGCTGGCTTAGTGTAGAACCCAATGGGTTACACACAATACAAGTTTTATTCGTAACCAAAATTTAAGTGATTTAAATTTTGGATCGGGCTATTAAATTTTGCTAGCACGAAATAAGCCCACAATCACAGTCCTTGTTAGATAAGATCATTATGGAACTAAATATTTGATTTGTGAAATCCAATAAATAAATATTCTCGGCTACACGTATACGTATTTTAATTTACATATGTAAGATATGAATTGTAATTCAATCATCAAAGTAAACGGACAACAATATATATATATATATATAATATAATCAAAGAGTTGAAATGAATAAGTGCCTCCTGGTACAAAAGAGAGGTAATTACTTTTTGATTTATATATATATATATATATATATATGTTGGTGGCTCACGTGGCTTTTGAGAGATTGTTTTTTTTTTTTCTGGAGAAAATGCTTGAAAGGAAAGGAACTCTTTTGTTCTAATTGTGAGAAAAACATTTTTACCGAGAGTCCAAGATATTATCATAAATATATACTGAGTTTTAGTGTGACCATTTTGAGAAAAAGTTTCTCAATTCTTACAAGCAACTTGGTGTGGATACCGTGGAGGACATGCACGTGTGCATCTATCGAAGGATCAATCCCGGAAAGATCACGATCAAGAAAATCGGTACGACACCAAATAGCGTCAACCCGAGGAATACAACACAAGGACCGAGTCAGAAGTGTTTGTAGGTATGATATCTAAACACCCTCATTAATCATGTGAATTCCAAATTATATCAAAGTGACCTTGGGATTGGGAATGAAATTTTTTTTTTTTGAAAATTAACCTTCCGCTGCGGTACGATTCCCAACACCTCGACCTGAAGTACTTTAGAAGACAACAACTCACGGACAAGTCCGATGTGTACTTGTTCGGGGTGGTCTTGCTTGAGGCGCTCTGTGCCCTGGCCGGCGCTCAACCCTCAGTTTCCCAAGGAGCAGGTTAGCTTGGCCGAGTGGGGGATGCAGTGGAATAGAAAGGGCTTGCTCTACAAGATCATCGACCCATACCTCCAAGGAGCCATCAAGCCCGAGTCCACGAACAAGTTCCCGAGGAGGTCGAGAACTGCCTGACAGAGCATGGAGTCCATCGGCCCACCAGGGGAGATGACCTGTGGAACTTGGAGTAAGCACTCCAGCTGCAGGAGTCCTTCTCTCAGGGGAAGTCCGAAGACGAGAACAAGCTGTCTGTCGCTGCCGCCATTGCCGCTTCACTGGCCGCCGCCCCTCCTCTTACCACTCCCATGGCTGCTGAGGCCAACAGCGGCCTCGCTGTCGATGGGATCCAGACCACCAAGCATTAGGGCACGAACATGTTCGCACAATTCGCGCACCTCAATGGGAGGCGAAAAAAGGGGGCAAGAAAATGTAGATCAAAGGATATGCCGCGACAGATCATTAAACTTAAAACATGATTTATTGTATGGATTGATGATGAGCTGTGAAACCCTGCAAAGGATAATGCATTCTCAAATAGCACTTCACCTATTGTTAAAAAAAAAAAAACCATAGCCTTCAATCTCCCTTCTCTACATTGCTTTGATTTTTTCACTGTCATAAAAAAAAATTCAAATTTTGATATAGTAATTTATCTCAATCCGCAGCCAAGATGTTTTGAATTTGATTCGATAAATGAGATATTTTGTACCCACATAGTTCCTCTACTTTTAAAATAGTGATATTGAAGAATATGACTTTAGTACAGTACTATAAAATTATTACTCATAACCAAGAGATTCTGAGTCTGACCATCACCGTAAAAGTTATGGTCCATATAGTTTTGTTATTTTATATGATTATATGCTTCATTTATCACTAAAAAAATACATTTACCAAATTTTATAAGTCAACAAAGGGATGAGAATGTTAAGATTACATAGAAATTCATAACTATAATTTATCAAAAAAATTAATTTACAAGGATTATAGATGGAAAAATGAGAGTACTGTGTTTGGAAAAATATAAGGACTAGCAATAAAGTTTGATGAGTATATGTAAAATGTTCATAATACAAAAATTTCATTTTTTTCAATTTACATACCTGTTGTCTAAAAATTTGATTAGTCCTGATTAATTTAGTTCAAAACGGATGGACACACATGAGTCCTAGGGTGAATTTTCTCTATCACTAGAACTTAATCCCTCAATTAAGGGAAAGAAGCGTCTCAATAAATTAACCAATTGACTTTCATAAAATTTTATATTTTAGATATAAAAAATTTAATAGTATGTGATCTTATTTTTGATAAATCATCACTATAATCCGTAACATAATTTTTTGTTATGTAACTCAATGTTGCAACAACATACCACAACAAGATTACCCTGGGGAGAAAGAGAACTTCAGAGTTCAAACCTAACGACCTCCCTCGATGGCTTGCCTCGGATACAGTGCGACTCTGCAACTTCCAACGACTACGGACCCGAAATCCCCAAACTACCCCTACTTCCCTCGCAAAGACCAAGGACCTTGTCGAGCGTCTGCTAATCTTTCCCTCCTTGCCTCCATCTCTCTCTCTCTTTTCCACCGTGCTCTGAACAGTGAACAGCGGTAGCCGCTCACATTACACGGCCGGAGAACGACGAAGAGTCCTCGATCCTCCGCCAAGATGACCGCCATTATTCCCTCGCTTCTTGACGTAATCTTTCCATCTCCCTCCCTCTCGTCCTGTCTCTGCGCGCCACATAGTCTTTACTGTTCTGTGGCGGTAGAAACCGGTCCTTAGACCAGTCTACTTCATCTGCTCGGAACGGAGAGAAGCGGTTTTACCATTATTACTAGTCATCTGCTCTAGGCAGAATCTGTGTGTTTCGACACTCTTAAGGCTTTCGTTTTTTCCTATCTGTGCTGTTTAAAGAAGGAAGTTTGCTGCCGTGATCGTTTCGAGACGGTTTTAGAATGAGTCGGTTGGTTTTCGTGTTTGCGGGTGGCAATGCAAAGATAGTAATATTTGTGCATAATTATTGCTGCAGGAGGAGGACGAGGAGATGCTTATTCCGCTGTCGGACTTGGACGCCGAAAACAGTGATGAGCCTCGGCCCATGGAAGGTTAATCACTAATTCGGTTGACGCTTTAGGGCTTGGATATCTTTTGAAATGCTTTATAAATCTCCGTAAGAATCGTTACCAGTGCAGGAAGAAGGTGCCGATTGCTAACATTTTGCAGAAGTAACGCATGTATAGTTTTGTTTCTTCTTTACGACATTCACATACATTATTGCCGAAAGCATTTTAGTCAAACTTGTGGCTCTGAGATATGGAAATGTAAATCTATGTGTTTGAGTATTTTTCTATTTATGAATGTTTTAATATTGGCTATCGGCAAGTGTCCAAGTCCTAAGCTGTATCAGTTGTTTACAAGGAACAACGTTATCATTTTATAATGTTAGATTTAGGAAAAGAATTCCTCGGATAGGATAAGGTCTAAATATATCAAGGGTCGCCTTAGTCTACCCTGTACAACTTAATGGTATTCTTTTTTCTTGATATTGAGAGATCTAGAAGTGTACTTTACTTGGGAAGTAAGGTGTGTTAGTTAATCTTGTCCCAAAACAACTATTATCAGTTGCAGTGCCAGCTGAAGCTGCTAATACGGTGGAGAATCAACTTGCTAAAAATCCTCAACCTTCACGGTTCACTTGGAGAATTGTTGGCTTCTCGAGGTCACACATTGCCAGGATATGCTCAGATCCTTTTGTAGTTGGTGGTTGCAGATGGTATACCAATAATGTATCTTGCAGAAAATCGCTTCATTTTTCTTTTTAGTTTTTGATATTTAGTTTTGGGTGCAATGGCTATTTTCCTCCTCCTTGCAGGAGGATGGTTATTTTCCCTAGAGATGACAAGTCAGGCTCTTTGTCCATGTATTTGGATGTTGCTGATTCGCTGGTCTTGCCATACGGTTGGAGCAGATACGTGAAGTTTAGCTTACGAGTGATAAATCAAATTAACAACAACCTCTCTGTCAAGAAAGGTTTGCATGCAGTTTTATAGTCAACTATTTTCTGTTATGCATCGAAATCTTTGTCAGGCTGGCTATACATAGCTTGAGCAAGCAATGTTTGTGATTCGCAAACTGCATCTTGCAGATACTGAGCACCTGTTCAATGCACGAGAAAGCGATTGGGGTTTCTCGTCCTTTATGTCTCTTGCTGAATTAGATGATCCTTTTAGGGGTTATCTCGTAAATGACACACTGATTGTTGAAGCAGAGATTAGTGTCAGAAGAGTCAATGAGTACGTGATGCATGACTGGAGAAAGGAGATCGGCAATGTTGATCTTAAGAACTGGATGCACGACTTGAAAAAGGATACTGGCTATGTTGGTCCTGAGAAGTTGATGCATGACTCGAAGAAGGAGACTGGCTATGTTGGTCTTAAGAACCAAGGAGCGACCTGCTATATGAACTCTGTCCTCCAAACATTATATCATATCCCATACTTTAGAAGGGTTAATACGACTACCCCTCCTGATTCAATTCGACACTGATAACATGGAATATTTATTGACATGATCATTTTAATTTTGTCAGGCTGTATACCATATGCCTACTATTGAAAGTGCTATGCCATCGTCCATAAGCATCCCTCTGGCTCTTCAGAGTTTGTTCTACAATCTTCAGCATAGTGATAGTAGTGTAGAAACGAAAGAGTTGACCAAGTCCTTTGGGTGGGATGCACATGTTTCTTTCATGCAGCATGATGTGCAGGAATTCAATAGGGTCCTTTGTGAAAAACTCGAACATAAAATGAAGGTTAGTCTAACAAGAGTCATCTACGGACTTCTTTGATGTGAACATTGCAGTAATCTTGCAATTTGCGTCTACAGGGGACAGTTGTGGAGGGTACCATACAGAAGTTGTTTGAAGGGCATCTTATGACTTACATTGAATGCATCAATGTTGACAACAAGTCTACGAGGAAGGAATCGTTTTATGGTACTATTTGATCTCATTTTTCAAGACTTTCTATGTCGTTTTGTCGATGTTGGGGCCTTCAATGATGCACTGGTTGTGTCTTGTTGAAGACCTTCAGCTTGATGTAAAGGGTTGTCGTGATATTTACGCTTCCTTTGACAAATATGTTGAGATTGAATGCCTTGAGGGAGATAACAAGTACCGGTCCGAGCAGCATGGTCTGCAGGTCAGTGGGTAATCTGGTGATCAAGGTGCAATACTTGATCACTAAAATTTTGCATTTTCAAGTATTATGTGACGAATATTTTATATTTATCAAATTAACGGTGACCTTAACATTGTTTCATCGTTCCTCTAGGAAGCTAAGAAATGTGTATCATTTGTCGACTTTCCTCCTGTCCTTCAGCTTCATCTGAAACGCTTTGCATATGATTTCACGCGAAACATTAATGTGAAGGTCAGCTGTTCGAAACATTCTTTTTCTTCTTTTATGGATTCCTCATGCTGTGTTGCAGCGTGCTTTGGGTCGGTAAATTCTTTAGAGAACTATTTTGAGTCCAGAAGTATGAAAACTTTATATATCAAAATAAAAAGCTACCTCTTGAAGTTCATTCACCAATGGAGCTCCTCAAGTACAGAAGCTTTTTCACTCAGTCCGTAATCGTGAAGCTTAGAAGTTATTAGTAAACTTGTTGCAGTCTTTAAAGTTGAAAGTGCTCGCCGCAATAAGCTGGCAATTTGCAAGTATGTGTGTTGGAATTTGAACATTTTTAGCTGTGTAATATTGTCTTTTTATCAGCTGTGCGTATTATTGATTTGCTTATTGGTGGAGAATTCTCTTCGTATCTTATTTGTTATAGTCTACATTTGATTCGTATGTTCATTATTTCCTGCTTTCTGAAGGAAGTTGTTTTGTGCATCATCCTGTAGATTAATGACCGTTATGAGTTTCCCATCCAACTTGACCTTGACTATGGTGATGGCAAATACCTATCTCCTGAAGCAGATAGGAGTGTTCGCAATTTGTACACCCTTCACAGGTACTATTGCTGACCTTGCGGTTCTGGAATGCCTTGTGGTAGTTGGACCACTCCAAGCCCACTGTCAGAGAAATACATTGAATCTGTTTATGTTATCCCTCGGTTTCTTTAACTCTGTTATTTGTGTTCTTGGTGTCGTAAGCTCACATTGGTTCACATAATTTTCAGTGTTCTGGTTCATAGTGGCGAGGGCAATTTGGGACATTATTATGCATTTATTAGGCCCACTATCTCTGACCAATGGTTTGTGCTCTGTTCTCATCTTTCTGTTGCCATCTTCCTAGTTTTCCAATGATGTCTCTGACACAGGTAAATTGTTTTTCCCATGATGCTTGTAAACTCAATATCTCAGGTATAAGTTTAATGATGAGATGGTGACGAAGGAGGACACCAAGAGAGCTCTAGATGAGCAGTATGGTTGTGAGGAAGGGGTAATATTACCAAGGAATATTTTCAGCATTTCCGTCTTCAGAATATCACTTTTCTTTATCTGAGTCTGAGCTGTTCCAATTTGCTGTTTTCTCTGTTCTGCTAGATTCTGCATGCTACTTGCTTTTTCTTTTACCTAATTTTTGTTTGTGCTTTAACAGCTGCTGCCAATAAAGCCTGGTTTCAACAGCAAAACCATCGAATCTGACAATGAATCTAATGCATACATGCTGGTATATGTACGTGAAAGTGACAAGGACAAAATCATCTGCAATGTGGATGAATCAGACATTGCAGAACATCTTATGGTGAGATGTGCCATTTAAATTTGGTGTCCGTAGATCTTATCAATGTGCATTGCTATGTAATAAATATCTTTGAGATGATTTTCCATTGCCTGTCCAGGAGAGGTTGAAGAAAGAACAAGAGGAGAAAGAGCACAATAATAGGGAGAAAGCGGAAGAGAACTTATATACTTTCATAAAGGTAATAGGTTTTGAGTTTTGAGCAATATATTTGGACTTTTAGCCAGAACTTAGTGGGATCAGAGTTGCTTTTATAAGTGCCTTGATGAATCCAGGTGTCAAGAGATGTGGACCTTGTGGAACAAATTGGTCAAGATATTTTCTATGACCTTGTGAACCATGACAAAGTCCGGGCATTTCGT
The DNA here is from genome assembly GCA_037672795.1 of Lagerstroemia speciosa. Classification (NCBI taxonomy): domain Eukaryota; kingdom Viridiplantae; phylum Streptophyta; class Magnoliopsida; order Myrtales; family Lythraceae; genus Lagerstroemia; species Lagerstroemia speciosa. The sequence goes on from CM075305.1 coordinate 7,509,846, forward strand.
GTTGAGAAGCAGATGCATTTTTGCATTTTCAAGGTATTATTAATGCAACAAAAACATTTCTTGGTTCTCTTTCAAACCCACTCTCTCTCATTTTCTTTTCATCTCTTTGTTATTGAGGTACTCATTTCCTCACCTGATAATTTTCTGTCATCATATTTATGTGTTTTACACTCATTATTTTTTGGTTTAGAAGGGAGACAATAGCCGTGTGAGAAATAAAAGGGCAAAGAAATCCACTAATGAAAATTGAATGCCAAGTGGAGAGCTATGTGCACTCTTAACTTCCTTTGGTGGTTTCAGATTTTATATCAATAAAAGATTATTGATCTTCACTACAGGAAGAGGTTGCTAAGGAGTTTGGTGTCCCTGTGCAATTCCAACGTTTCTGGCTCTGGGCAAAGCGACAGAATCATACTTACCGTCCCGATCGACCATTGACACAATTGGAGGAAGCTCAATCTGTACTAATTTATATATTTCTGATTTTTTATGTCCAAAAAAATTCATTATCCATATATTTCTTGCCCAGACTATTATGCAAGGGTTACTTTCTAACTCAGCCTCCCCATGCTGGCAATCTTTTGAAAAGATTGGTATTAACGTCATTTTTTTTTAATTTGCATTGTAGGTTGGGCAGCTGAGGGGAGTAGCAGATAAGGGTAACAATGCGGAGCTAAAGTTGTTTTTGGAAGTTGAATTCGGACCGGTATTATTATCTAATTAATAAAGTTTCTTCATGTTTGCCTTATGGTACTGGATGCTCTTACAAGTGTTTCTTCCTTTTGCTTCATTACCATTCAGGATTTGCGACCAGTGGCCCCACCTGACAAAACAAAAGAAGACATTCTGCTATTTTTCAAGCTTTATGATCCTGAGATGGAGAAACTTAGGTATTCTCTTTCCATGAATATAAGAAAATTTCTTCAATGGAAAAGGGTGAAATAACCAACTCTTGCACTTCAGCTATGCTGGAAGGCTTTTTGTGAGGAGTACTGGCAAACCCTCGGAGATATTGGCAAAATTAAATAAAATGGTTGATTATGCTTTAGATCAGGAAATTGACCTCTTCGAGGTTTGTGACTTTAGGCTTTTCCTTCGACTTTTGTTTCCATCAACCTGATTAGATGCCTAAGAAAATTATTATGTTCAGGAAATTAAGTTTGAGCCTAGTATCCGGTGTGATCCTGTTGACAAGGAAGTTTCTTTTCAAGACAGTCAGGTATAGGCTTTCATTTCTCATGTGCAGTTACTCCTATAATTGCTAGATATGATGCCTTTGGGTCTTTACTGGTCTGCTGGTTCCCATGTAGATTGAAGATGGAGATATCATTTGCTTTCAGAAATCTCTTCCTGTTAATAATGATCGACAATATCAGTACCCAGATGTCCCTTCTTTTCTGGAATATGTGCATAATTGCCAAGTATGTAATCCAAATTCCCTTTTTTTTTTTCCAATTGTTAAAATGTCTTGATATTTCATTCTATTTGGGCAAAAAGTTTCAAGAAATGTCACTTATGACATAAATTTTTAGTTGTAGCAGTCAACATTTGTTAGATAATAAATATCTGAACAATAAAAAGACATGTAATGGGTCTGGTTGACATCATCAAATCCTGATGAATGAAATTGATGAAACTCATTGCTTCTTTGACTTAATCTCTCTGTTTTGTCATTCCTCAATCGGCTAATGCTTAAAAACATCATCATTTTGTAGGTCACTCACTTTCGATCTCTTGACAAACCCAAGGAGGATTATTTCTGCTTGGAAATGTAATTCTAACAATTTAATGATAATTTTGACCTGCTAATTGTGAATTTCTCAGGCTATTTTGCTGGTAATGCGCCATGTTCTTCATGTAGGTCAAAACTCTATACATACGATGATGTAGTTGAGAAAGTGGTCCAGCATCTTGGTTTGGACGATCCCTCCAAAATTAGGCTCACATTGCATAACTCTTACTCTGAGCAACCCATGCCTCAGCCTATAAAGTACCGTGGAGTGGAACATTTGTCTGATATGCTAGTCCACAATAATCAGGTATGGCTCTGGCACTATGGTTTTTTTAGTATCTTGTCCTTCAAGTCAGTTACTATACAAGTGCATTGTTTAGCTTCCTCGTAGGATAACCAAATCATGCCTTGTGGCTTGGGTCTCTTCATTTCATTTATTTTGATCATTTTTTCTGTGCAGACTTCTGATATACTGTACTATGAAGTACTGGACATCCCCCTTCCGGAGCTTGAATGCTTGAAAATGCTAAAAATAGCATTCTGCAGGGCTACTAAGGATGAAGTAAGCTTGAAGACTGACCCTGGACGTAGTCCTACTTCGTTGTTGTAATAATAGTGCCTTTGATTTCATATCAGGTGATTATTCATACAATTAGGCTTCCAAAGGAATGCACTGTCGGTGATATACTCAACGATATCAGGACGAAGGTGTATCTTCCCCCTACTGTCATCATTCAACTTTAGCAATTTCTTTTCTAATGCAAGTCTATATTGGGATTAAAATGTCCAGGTTGAGCTGTCCTGTCCTGATGCAGAGCTTAGGCTGCTTGAAATTTTAAATCACAAGATTTATAAGGTCTACTATATTCATGGGCTCCTATGGAAGGCTCTGACAATCATCCTCTCTAAATCATGCTATGTGCAAAGTCTCAGCCGGTAACACTTTCTGATTATCTCTGGTGCAGATTTTTCCCCTCGCTGAGAAAATAGAAGACATAAATGATCAGTCTGGGACATTGCGGGCAGAAGAGGTCGGAACTGCATTCTGTTTGTATGTTTTATATTTGCCTTGGCAGGACCTTTAGGTTCTGGCTGAGTTAATTTTGGGCAATCTGTTATCACTTGTTTGTGGAACATTTCTCATGGAACAGATCCTAGAAGAGGAGAAAAATCTTGGTCCTCAATCCCGTTTAATGCATGTCTACCATTTCACAAAAGAGGCATCTCCCAACCTGGTATGCCCTGACGGCCTCTTTTGGATTCATTCTGCAGAACGCTCTGTTTTGATTAATGATGCTCACCTCAGGTTTTGTGTTTTTAATAGCAAGTGCGGAATTTTGGGGAACCATTCATCTTTGTGATGCACGAAGGAGAGACCTTGGCAGAGATTAAGAAAAGACTGCAGAAGAGGCTGCAGGTACCAGATGAAGAGTTTGCTAAGGTAATTGCCTTTTGTTTGGACTTTATGCAATCTTATTTTGGAAGATAATTGATCCCCTTCTTCTCATTTTCTATTCTGTGCTCTGTACAGTGGAAATTTGCATTCATTTCATTGGGTCAGCCTGAGTACCTCGAGGACACTGCCATTCTCTCAACCTGCTTTCAGGTTTTTGCTGTACTCTCCTTGTCTACTGTTTTTAAATGAATATTGGCTTCATCGTTGCTCGTCCTTTGCTAAGGTTGAATGCTGTTTTGCCTTTTCATCTTCAAGCAGAGAAGAGATGTCTATTATGATGGTCCTTGGGAGCAATACCTTGGTTTGGAGCATCCTGGCACCGCGCCAAAAACTGCACAGGCCACCAATCAGGTAACAGTGAAACTGATGTAAGCTGCTTGCAGACACAAAGGCTTCTTCAAAGATGTGGAATGACCCGAGTCTCCTTGCGCATTTCTTCTAGAGACTGCTCTTCCGACTTATCAGTCTTTTAAGAATTTCCCATATTGTTTCCGATTGTAGAACCTCCACCCAGCTGGAAATGCTGTGCAGATCTTTAACTGAGATTACAGGGAAGGAATCCTCCACCCAGTCCTCTAATATTTGTTCGAGACAATGACAAGCTGCTCTCTGAAATGCCAGGAGTTCACATATCATCTTGTTGCTGCTTAGGTGGAAATTCTCTCTATAGGACCACTGACGATGGCAGAGTTTGTCGTGTCAGTATAGATCTCGCAGTTGGTGTATAGACAGGATTTTGACTGCTTTACATTTTACAGAGGCATATAGTTCGCTCATCTTAGTCCTTTTCTCGATCATCTAGTCTGCACGATCTGTATAGGAACTCGTCAAGACCAACTAAGTAGTCTTGATGGACACATCCACCTGTTTTTGCTCGAAAAATTGGCTTTGGAGGCTCGAAGTCGCCTTGAAATTGACATTCATCAATAAATCTGTCTTGAGTTTGAAACCTTCCCACTCCTGCCTCCCTTTGAATTCCCGAGACAGCTGAGACTACAAGGGGTTTGAGCGGTGGCATCAGCTGTCGCTCCTCGGGACTTAGATGATGATGATGGGGTCGGTGCTATGGACTCGTTTGACCCAGTCCTACAGCAGGCTCTACAGTGTCCATGGGATGGCTCAACAAAGAAAATAACGGGAAGAAGATAGGGAATATTGTGGGCAAGATACTCTGATCTCTTTGACTGGCAAAGATTACTTTATTCTGTCATCTTTCCTGTGATCGTTCCTTTCTTCAACGTCAAATGTCTCAAGCTTATATCGAGCAGGTGCTTTCTTCGCAGTCGGAGCTAAATTTTCATGCCGACAACGAGTCTGTCTTGAACTGGTAAAAAGTTTAAGCTTAATACGATTCTTAAATAAGGCCAAAACTGTCTAGTAAATACTGGAGGAATCTATCCATAAATGACACATGGCTATAAAATAATGCAGTGGTTGACCTGATGGTAAGAAAAATGTGAAATGTCGTTTCAAATCCCCTCCGACTAACCCACACCTTTGAATTTATCTTGTCATATATCCTCTCAGGTATGCATATATGGTCACTTGGATTAGTATAAAATTGATTTAAGTGGAAAAATTATTGTTCATTCAGCTTGTTGATCACTTCAATTGGCTTTGAGCGGATGGCTAGCCTTGATTAAGGTCGTTGCAAGCAAACCGATCATTTACAGAAAAGACTGGCCCACATTCTGGCCCAGAAAAGGCCCAACACGCCACGCTAGTCCACTACTACTGACGGCAAGACATGATGGTAGGAGAATGTGAAATGTCATTCTCATTCAATGTTCAAATCTCTTTGAGACTACTAGCCTACACCTTTGGATTTATCCTGTGGCAAGCGTATATGGTCATGTAAATTAGTCGGACAAAACCCGAATTTCCCATTATATATATATATATATAAATCCCCTGATCATCAATTGATGTAAGTGTAAAATTGTTGTCTGAATATGCATGTTCTGCACTTCAATTGGCTCGGACTGGATGGCTAGCCTTGACTGGGGTCGTTGCAAGCAACTCGATCATTTACAAGAAAAGACCGGCCCACATTCTGGCCCAACAATACCCCACGTTTAGCCCTAGTCCATCCACTCCTAGTCCTGACGGCACGAATCCCCACAACAGCATGCGAAATTTGAACTGAGAGAGAAATCCCCACCGTCCGTCGCCGAGCAATGCCTACCGCCCGATCCCCCGACCCCACCCCCCTGCCCTCTCATAAATTAATCCAAATCTCGCATTCAAATTTCTCCCCCTCACTCCCCTCCCTCTTCTCCCCTCGTATCCGTTACTCCTCGGTCGTCTGCTCCGTGCAGCTGTTCTCTATCCCAGACGCCACTTCCTTTCATCGAATCCCTCTTCGCAATCTCCATCTCCAGTCTCGCCGATTCCACGATGGTGTTTGCTTCGGACGCAGCGAGCGCTTGCAAGAGCCGGTTCGGGTTCTCGGCAGACCATCCCTCGGATCATGCCAACTCCGATCTACTACTGCTCAGATCCGCTTCGAGGGATGGCATGGCGCATTCTCAGGCCTTGGCTGTTCGGAGCGTTGATGATCAGCACCATGACTCCTCTGCTGTTGGTTCCTCGTCCCAGGGCTTCGAGTTCTGCGAGGATCCTTCCTTCTGGAAAGATCACAATGTGCAGGTACCGAGCAGATGTCTTCGCTGTTCTATTCACAGCTCCATCTCTTTCTGATCATAGGATTCAAAGTGGCTGTGCTTCTTTGAGCACTAAGAATTGCAGAAGACACAATTTAATTGCTGGATTGAGTAAGAAAAAAAGCTGCACGAATTGGTTTGCTTGTTACTCGCATAATGCTTCACTGGACAGGACGTATTAATTTAATCTGAAGCAATAGCTGCAATTTGGGTTTTTGCATTTTCTCAGGTAATTATTCGAATAAGGCCTCTGAGTAGCAGCGAGATATCGGTTCAAGGGTACAACAAGTGCGTCAGACAAGAAAGTTGTCAGACGATTACTTGGGTGGGACATCCTGAGTCGCGCTTTACCTTTGATCTTGTTGCAGATGAACATGTTAGCCAGGTAGCAATCTCGTCAGTATAATACCACCTGAATTGGACCATATAACTTTTTTTTTTTTAATTTCGTGGTAGATTTTCCGTTTGACGAACTTAAATAACTGGATATAACAGGAGAAGCTGTTCAAAGTTGCCGGAGTTCCCATGGTGGAAAATTGTGTTGGAGGATACAATAGTTGTATGTTTGCGTATGGTCAGGTATTAGAAGAACCTTAAAATTTTGTCAACTGTTGTTTAGAGAACCTCATTCTTTCCTTGAACGACTTTTGACAACACCAATGGATCTTTTGATTGCACCTTGTTTCCTGTTTGCATGTAGACTGGAAGTGGCAAGACACACACGATGCTCGGAGACATTGAGGGAGGAACTCGTAGGCACAGTGTCAATTGTGGGATGACTCCCCGTGTATTTGAATACTTGTTTTCAAGAATTCAGAAGGTAGTTTTAACTCTTTGCCTTTCCACTTTTTGCATCATTATTCAGGATACAAATACTTATGTTTGTGTATTCAATTAACCTGAATATGTCCATGAGGCAGCCAATTCTCTAAGCTTTAATGGATGTTCAAGTAGATACCTTATTGTGACAGGAGAAGGAGGCCCGTAAGGATGAGAAGTTGAGATTTACATGCAAATGCTCATTTTTGGAAATATACAATGAACAGATTTTGGATCTTTTGGACCCCTCATCTAGTAATTTACAGGTATGAATTACTTAAGTTGGTCCTGCCTTAATCAGTTGAGAAATCAGATCAGGCTCCATTGTAAAACTAACTTTTATATGCCCGTATGAGACTCTTGAATAAGATTGATTGAAACATCTAAACTAATACTAAATGGAAGAGGCATCATTTTTCAGATTGTGATATCCTGATAACATTAAAAAGAAAAAATGCTTCCTTTGGTACCGGCATACTGATAGCACCTTGAAACTTAAGAATGTTATAACATCACACAGATCAGAGAGGACAATAGAAAGGGGGTTTATGTAGAGAGTCTGAAGGAGGTGGAAGTTACCAATGCTCGAGAAGTGCTTCTCCAGTTAATTCAAGTATGTGATATTCTCTCTATTTTTTATGCATTCAATTTATATAAACTGAATGGATTCTTTTCTTTTTTGGGCTGCTGTCTCAAAGGATAAAATTTGTTCCCGATGTTAACAAATTGACTAGAGATGGAGATGGACAATAGCCAGCCTGATTCATAATTAGTCTCATATGTTCAAGCATGTAAATCTGAAGTATATTGCTGAAATTTGCTTCAGCTTCTATGGGATTGAAAAGGAACTTATGCAGCATACAAGACAAAAATTGCTGTCATTATCCATAATTGGGTGGTAGCATAACGCTGATTTATGTTCTAAAATTTTTTTCAGGGAGCTGCTAACAGAAAGGTTGCTGCTACTAATATGAACCGTGCAAGCAGTCGCTCTCATAGTGTATTTACATGTGTTATTGAAAGTAAGGTGGGTACCTTACATTTGATCCTATATTCTCTACCTCAAGTGTTCCAATTTTTCTTTGTTTCTGGCTGAAGCCTGATGTGTTCCAGTTAATCAACATTATGTCTACTTTCTGAAGAAGTTAGAGGATACTGTTAGAACTTTCTAACGTAGTCCCATTCTTATTCTATTTTCCTGACACTTAGTGGGAAGTCCAAGGTGTAACTCACCACAGATATGCTCGGCTTAATCTTGTTGATCTTGCTGGATCAGAGAGGTACTGAGAAGCAAGCTTGTGGCTTTATTATAAAAGGTAAAAGTGTGCTCTAAACTTATATGCTAATTAATCTTTGAAGTGCAAACTCTTTATCGCAGGCAAAAGAGTTCTGGAGCTGAAGGTGAGCGGCTCAAAGAAGCTACAAACATCAACAAGTCCCTTTCAACCTTGGGGTACTCCTTAGTATATCCTATATGTTTGGTCAAAAACACAACTTAAATGCACTATCTGTAAATGCAAATTGTCTTAACTAATGCTAAATTTTATTTTCACAGACTAGTAATCATGAATCTTGTGAGCATATCCAATGGGAAGTCACTTCATGTTCCTTACCGAGACTCAAAGCTGACATTTTTGCTTCAGGTTAAGAGGATCCAAGAACTTATACATTTTACTAATAGAGTTTATGGTGTTGCGGTGTTGCTATGTCATATGGTTTTTAAATTTTACAAAATTTAGATGGCTTGACTTGATTTCTTTTTGAAACCTGCTAAATTAATTCCTTTGTTTAATATATGATGTATCTCTTATGATGAGAAGGCTCATTAGGAAAATATTTCAATCATTATCTTAATTTTTCTGATCAGGATTCACTTGGAGGGAATTCGAAGACAATTATAATTGCAAATATCAGTCCATCTAATTGGTAAGTAGTTGCTTGTCTATATTTAATCTTGCTTGGTTAAATTATTATGCAAATCCTGGCTCTTCATTTGGGAAATAGAAGCAACATGCTTCATTTCAGGAACTTATTTAGCTTTCCAAGTTTCCATAGCTTACTCTTTCCCAAGAAGCCTCTTTCCTTTTCTCACTTTCAACTCAAAAGCTTTGTAACATACTCTGCTGTTTTGTTGTGCAGTTGCTCATTGGAGACATTAAGCACTTTGAAGTTTGCACAACGTGCAAAATTCATTAAAAACAATGTATATTAACTTTTCTTGAATCCTACCTGTTCCTGATTATCCGTCCATTTCATTCTGAAATGCACGAGTTTGTCATTCTGTAGGCAATTATCAATGAAGATGCATCTGGAGATGTAATTTCAATGCGTATGCAAATTCAACACCTCAAGGTATAGCTATAAAAATATCATTTGTACCAAAACTGCATAATTTTCGCAGTGCTGCTTGATCCAACAATTTATCTTGCATCTTGTGATGTGATACTCTAGAAAGAAGTTGCCCGCTTGCGAAGTTTGGTAAATGGAGGACCTGATGATACGGATAGCGATGCTCTTACTACAAACTTTCCAGGAACTCCAGGACCCTTAAAGTTTGAAGCACTTCATGGGTCATTTAGTCCACTTACACCTGATCAAAAGATAGCTCAGGTCTGTAGCATGTTCTGTCTCTTAACTTAAATAAGTCAGGATTGCTATTAGTTCTTAACCTCTTCTTTTTGTCTTATTTCAGAAAAAGGATCATGAAGTTGCTCTGCTGGGAGCTTTAAGGAGGGAAAAAGACAAAGAAATGGAGTTGCAAGCATTGGCTTCAGAGAATCAGGCAGCCCTGCAGCTGGTATGGGTGCAGAAAGCGTCCCCTGTTCCATTTTCAGGGTTCATTGTTAACAAATATTAAGATATATTGCTTTATTATGTTGGATGCCTGTGTTAATCAGACCAAACAAAGAGAAGATGAAATTCAAGGCCTAAAAATGAGGCTAAGGTTCCGTGAAGCTGGAATAAAGAGGCTGGAGGCTGTGGCTTCAGGAAAGATCTCAGCCGAGACTCATTTACTGAAGGAAATGGAAGAACATTTAAAGGAAATTGAAGTTTTGCGAACCCAGGTTGATAGGAACCAGGAAGTAACAAGATTTGCCATGGAAAATTTGCGGTTGAAGGAAGAAATTAGAAGGTATGGCTTACTTTTGGTGATGTTGCGGTACCATATAAATTATCAAATAGAATTGGAAGACGTTTCTAGACGTAAGCCAGAGTCTTTTGCAATTTCAAGAATCAATTGTTGGTACTAATATCGACTTCCTTACAAACATTATGCCAATAGCTTGAACATTGAGCCTTTTGAGATTTCAAGAACATTATGATCGTAACATGCTTCTGCAGATTAAAATCATTTGTTGAGGAAGGTGAGCGGGAAACCATGAAAGAACAGATCTCAGTGTTACAAAATAAGGTCGGGATTTTTCTCTCTTATTCTCTCACTATCATCGCAATAGACAATCTACCAACAGTTTGATCTAATAATCTGTGCATGACTTTTGCAGTTACTAGAAGTACTCGATTGGAAATTGATGCATGAGTCAAACCCACCTGCAGCTCAGGTTTCTTTTCTTTTTTGCATCTTTCTTATAAAACATCATGTATGAATTCTGAAAGCTTCTAACAAACATGTACTTCAAGATATTATGAGGCCTTGAATAACTGTGATGAAGAAGTCATTTTGATGATTAGCTTAATGTACACAAGCATTACCTTCTCTATGTTCACAACCAATGTACACGAGCATTACCTTCTCTGTGTTCACAAACAGTGTACTGTTCACTTTCGCGAATATTTCGCTGTCTCAGTAATATTCCATGATTGAGTATACACCTGGTTGTTATTTTCAGGAGCCCAGGTCTCCATGGTATTCCGAGGAAAATGAATTTCTGCATTTGCAGGTCAGCATAGTGCTTCTGAGTTGAAATTGTTCTTCTGCCTCTCCCATTCAAGTGGCCAAGATTGCTGAATTTGCATTCTTTCCTATTTCAGGCTATCCAAAACCAGGCTCAGTTGGAGTCGCTACGAAAGAAGCTGGATTTATGCCTCGGGGAGAAAGAGAAGCTGGAAAGGTTGTCTTTTCCTCTCAGTTTCTTTATCACCAATAATTTGTTTACCTTGTTTTATTCTTCAGAAACTTCAACTAACTTGCTCAACAATTAAACTTAGGCATGTCCGGGAGCTTGAAGATGAGACATCTAGAAGATCCACAGAAGAAACACAGAAATCTCAGCTCTTTTCTTCATCACCATCAAGAGTTCCAATTGTCAACTTTGATGATCAAATGGAGCTAAAAACAATGGTTGATGCCATTGCTGCTGCAAGTCAAAGAGAAGCGGAGGCCCATGAGAGAGCAATTGTCCTGTCCAAGGAGAATGATGAGCTTCGGATGAAGATAAAGGTCTTGATTGAAGATAACAATAAACTCATAGAACTATACGAGCAGGCAACTTCCGAGAGGAGCAATTGTCTACAAGAAAATACAGCTACTGTTTTTCCAGATGAAGGAACTGAAATTCACGGAGACGGAATGTTTGCAGAATCTTACGAGTCTATGGAGACAGGCAACGAAAAGGTGGTCAAGAATTTGGAACATCAGCTCATGGAAATGCACGAAGAAAACGAGAAACTGATGAGCTTGTATGAGAAAGCCATGCAGGAGAGAGACGAGTTCAAAAGGGTGCTCCATGCCGGTGGACCTGTCGTAGCGAAAGCTAGAGGTGAAAGTGACTGCCCCGAGAAGCTTGTAGAGGTTGATGCCGGTGACACGAATCCCAAGTTAGAAGGCTGTCTTGAATCTGATGTTCTTCCATGCAAGGATGAGGCTAGCACATCCATTGAAGAGACAGCTAAATTTATGAAGCCTTTCCTCTTTACTGAATCAGAACTATTGAAAGAAGAATCCGGTATCTTCAAGTTTAATGCTCAGATTGATTCTCAAAACTGTTTCGAGGATGATCAAGCAGCAGATTCAGATCTTAACTTGGAGACAAAGTCATCAAATTTCTCGTCTGCGCCGCAATTAGTGTTGGCAAAAATGAATCTTGAGAATGCTGAGCTTAAGCTGAAGGAATATTCAAGAAATGTTGCTGCATTTGCATCAGCCGGGAAAGCTGTCCATGAAGTTGATGAGATCTCCAGACTAATTGAAGAAATGCGGGATTCAGTTAATGTCAAGCAGCACGAACTTGGACTGCTTAGAGCTGTCCATTCAGAAAAAGAAGAAAGTGCAGAACTAGCTTTGAAGAAGTTCTCAGCTCTGAAAAACACTATGCTGAGCTTCTCGGCATCTATGGAGTACTTTGAGCAACGGGAGGCTCGCGCAAGGGGAAGGGCGAATGCTTCAGTATCGTGCCTTAACCAGAAGAAGAATGAGCTGTCGCATCTTCAAGGCTGCAAGGATGAACTGGAGAAGGTTTTGATCAAGGATCAACAATCAGAAGAAGAAACAAAGAAGTTGCTTGCGAGTTTGAAGTCGAAACTCGAAGAAGAGAAGCAGAAACAAGATAGTGAGAAGGTCCTTTTTCCCATAGACAATGTCGAGAACATCGATCCATCTAACAAGACTTGGAACTTGAAAGCCAGCGACCTGCTCAAGTCGGAGGAAGAGAAGATTAGGCTGCAGACTGAGATTCGCCTCTGCCAAGAAAGGCTCGGGAGCATTAGGAAGGAGATTGGAGAAATGAAGCAGAAGTTCGGGAAAGCAGAGGCCGCGATACAAGCTGTCCAAGGTGAGATATCGAAAGGTTCGAGAACGGTTGATGAAATGGAAGCTGCACTTCAAGTTGTAGTGCAAGAGAAGAATAGTATTATGGAGATGGCACAGGCCGGGATCAATGAGAGTAATGGCATCATTCTCTTGTATCACCAGCTCATATTTGAGGTGGGTCTGAAGGCCGAAGAGATCGACGTTCTGGAAGAGGAACTGAAATTGCAGCAAAGTAGGATCGAAGAGCTGGAAGGAGTTCATGCCGAGAAGAAGATGCATTTGTTGGAGGAGATGCAGTGTCACACGAAGTTGGGGAAGGTAGAAGAAGAGCTGGAGAGTGCCGTGGCGATGATCAAGGAAGCAAGTTCACTGCTAGCAACTCAGACTCAGCTGTAAAATGGCCAGGAGTAGCTGCCATGTTCTGTAACATAGTTTGAATATATTCTTTTCAAGAAGCAGATTTGCCAATTTCCGTTATTTTGTAGTCCCTCTGCTGCACCTATATTGCAGCTTACACGCAGGCCTTGGGTGGAGGACAACGCCACCGAAGGCCGCACACTGCCACCTAAGGCCGCAATCCGGTGGTCGGAAGGAGTGGTCTTTCCAAGATCGGCATAAGCTAGTATACGTATGTTCCTGATCTTCCACGTGTGGTCATCGGTCATCTTTCTCCTAAAATTATTTCTTTTCGAGTTTCACTCTTTTGATAGATGGAGTGTTTCTAACTTAAGATATGAATTTGCATTTAAAAAAAAAGCACGTGATTTATAATTATTGAAGAAAAACCACGTTCACATGAAAAGTCAAATATTTTAAAATTGAAAGATAAAATTATATAGTTTTATTTTCTTCTCAAATTAAGTTAAACATTTCAAGTTTAAAAAATAAATCATTTTATTTTATTTTATTCTTAAATCAAGTTAAACTCTTCAAATTTGAAAATAAATATTAATTTTTTATTTATTGAAAAGGTGGACTAATATATTAAAATAAAGTGATATTATTGTGTGACATATTTTACTTATTTTTTCTGATCACTTCCATACAAATTGATAAAATTAGTTTAATTTTATTTGAAATTTATTTAATAATTTTTCTCTTAAATTAGTACCAATATTAGTCGTGAGAAAATGTTAAAAAAACTTTATATAAGAAACGTGTGTAAATTTTAAAAAAGTCTAATATATCTTTTAGCTATAAATAAAAAAATTATAAAGGATTAATTAATTAATTACATAAGCATTTAACATTAAAATAAAAAATGTGATTTTATTTTAAACTATCAAATATTTAGTTTAAATCGAGGATAAAATAAATCACATGCTTTTTTTTAATGTAATTTGTGCAACAGTAAAAGGAAAATAAAGCAAACTATTTTTTTCGCGCCACAGAAAGTAAATATCCAACAGAAATGCATATATCAAATTCCCCTCCATTTTTCCTCGTCCTTTCTCCCACAAAAATGGCGGAAATTTGAAAAAGGATCTCTCTCATGCCTTGAGAGCATCCACATGACGCCCCATGATCCGACACCTGAGCAAGCTCCCCACAGTGTTCGCCGCCATCTTCACGTCCTCCCACCTGTTGCCCGCCGCCAGCCTCTTGTACATGTAGCTGTCCAACGACATCCTTTGCACATACTCGTCGCCGCACAGCTCCACCAGCGCCTCCCTCGTCGGGTTGCTCCGGTAGAACACGCTCTGCAGCAGATCCAGCAGCCTGTATGTGCTCAGGTACCTCGCGTCCCACTCCCTCAGGTACTCCCTCCTCAGATCCCCCTCCATCACCGCCCTCGTTCCTCCCTCCGACGCCTTCACGATCGCCTCCCCGCACATCCTCCCCGACTTCGCTGCGAAGTATATCCCCTCACCGGAGCACTTCGTCACGTAGCCGGCCGCGTCGCCCACCAGTGCAACCCTACCCCGGACCCTCACTGGCCTGGGGTGCTCCGGTATCGGGTGGGCTTCCACCTTGATGACCTTTCCGCCGGCGATCTTCGGCCTCACTCTTTCCCTGATCCCTCTCTGCAACGCCTTGATATCCGGCTTCGAGCAGACCGTCCCTGCGCGAGAAATTCATCCAACTCTTTCCTCAACATCTCGCGATATTATAATTGGAGTAACTTAAATCAGCCCCCTAAACTTAGTCTACTGTTTCGGAATAATCCCTTGCGAAATTCAAATTTGGCCCCTAAACTTTGCACCGTATCTGTACCTGTGCCCACGGCGACGTGATCGCACTTGGGGAACACCCAAGCGTAGAAGTCGGGGGAAACATCGTTGCCCAAATACATCTCGGCGAGATTTTCGTAGTACTCCATTTTCTCGTCCGGCAACCTGATTCGTTCCTGAAATGCGATGGCGCAGGAGTAATCCCCTGCCTTAATCGACTTCGCAACCCGGCTGTTGGCGCCGTCCGCCCCCACGACGACGTCGACGGTGAGGGTCCGCTGGGAGCTGTTGCTGGTGTAGTGCACGACGTACGGTGCGGAATCCGAGGTAGGGACCTCAAGGTTGGTGACGAGGCCGGTGATGAGGCTCGCGCCGGAGGACTCGGCACGGGACCGGAGGAAGGAGTCGAGGACCTCCCGCCTGACCATTGCAATGAACTCGCCTGGCTGGAGGGTCTTCCCAAAGTCCACGGTGAGGTTCGATGGTGAGATTATCCTCATCTCGGTGACATGGCGGTCGACGAGCTGGAGTGGGATGCTGAACTCGTCAAGCATGCAGAGGGGGATCGCGCCCCCACAGGGCTTGGCAGCAGTTGGGCTTCGCTCAAAGAGGAAGGTCTCGATGCCTCCAGAGGCTAGGGACTCGGCTGCGGAGGAGCCTGCAGGGCCGCTACCAATCACTGCCACCCTTAGCTTCCGGCCACTGATTGGAGGGTTTCTGGAGGCAGTAATGCTGAGTGAGCGTGGAGTTGATCGTTCATATCTGGGTCTTCTGCTTGGGAGTGGGAGGGAAGTGAAGTGAGAGTGGAGGCGGTGAGCAGCTTGGGAAGCCATGGGAGGGATAAAGCTAGGGTTTGGTGATGGAATAGACAATGGAAAGAACTGTAAAGTAATTTTCATCGCCACTGTGACAAAGTCACTAAAATTAAGGTTTTCCTATAATATTTTAGACAAAGTTGCATTTCCTTGTCTTTACTCTGACCTCTTTGTTTAGGCTTTTTATAATGAATATTTTACTGGTGTTTCTGTTCTTCTTGCAGATAGTCACTTGTGTCCACAGTGGATTGAAGAAGAGCTCCCTTGAACAACAAAGTAAAACTCTCAGGTTCTTCAATTTATGCACTTGCCTTTTCAGACCTCTTTAAGCATGACGCACATAGAATGAAGCGGTTTTGTGGGTGGAGCATTTTTTATGCTGCGCATACATTGATGATGGACTCAATCACTATAGGTAGAGTTAGTATTTATCAGTACTTCGTTGTTTGATTGCTCTTGGATGCAGATTTGGAACTCTGGTTTTTGGAAATTGTGCATCTTCATTATAGTCTCTATTTGGTCTAGTGAATCCATGTTTTAAGTGTAGTTGTAAAAGTAAGTAAACTTACTTAGATTATTGGTCGAACAACTAGCTCAGGAATCGGGGGGTCTCCCATGAGCCTCATTTGTCATTTGGGCTTGGTCTTTCGTTTGAATGAAATTGAGTGCTCCATTGGTCAAGCTCACTAAAGTTCATATGATTGTGCTGACTGAAATCCTAGAATGTTGCCAGTTGAGAATGCATAAAGATAGTTCTGTTGAAATTCTATGTTATGTTAAGTAAGAACTGAGAAATTGGTGCTGCTCACAACAAATAGAGAGCGAAATATAACAAATGGGCAAGTAGAAGCTCTAATTCTAAATCGTCTTATACAATATGAATTGACAAACTGAATACGCTTAGCAATAACATAATGATATGAAACGAGAGTACAATGAAAGAGAGCACTATATGGTCATGACATCATATTTATTTTGTGATCTTAATAAGATGGAATTGAAGACCCCTTCATATATCAGAAGAACATTGCAACAAGAATCATAGATCCTAAGACTCCCGCTGATAATACACCTCTTGAAGCTCCATTTTCGGGCTGCGATGGGGCAGGTCCACTTGTATCAAAGGAAGATTGAGCATTCAAAAACCCAAACTATGTGGCCAAGAATGATTCAGATTTGAACCTAGAACACATCATATTTTTTTTCAAGTCTTTCATGTTCATTTTCATAAGAGAAGTGTAAGATAAAATAAGACTTGGTGGGATATTTTAGTGGACCTAAACTCATTGCAAGCTTTACCTAGCTTTGCCAAGAGTTAGGGAAGGCCCTGAAAGCTAATAATAAATGCCAAGAGAATTTATGTGTTTCTCAATTTCTGAGTGAAGAGAAATTATAGAAGGTGGTTCAAATGGATGGGGAAAGTAGATAATTGTGAACTGTTTTTAGAACTATCTGGTGCTGAAGGACCTTCACTTGTCATTGGAGCAGCCACAGGAACCCCCAAAACTGTTTAGATGAAAAGAGAAATACTTAATAAGCAATGGCTGCATCCTAAAAATTTGACAATTTTTCAGGTGGTTAGTATCCATTCATTTCATATAATGGCAAAACCCCATCACAAAGTATACAATGTAGACATTATTTCAGTGAGATGAGACACCATACTCATAAGCTGGACCATAGAATGGTTAGTTACCAAGTCTTTTCCTTGTCAGAGATAAGTTCTTTTGGTTGTTCCTTGCCATTTAGTGAGGAAGAGTCGGAAGACCAGAGAGTGTTGACCAGAATTAAATTTCAGGATCAAGCTCTAAACTTTGAAGGATAGCGATTCTCTCTCTGTTGTACAGTGTCATGATTAAATTTTTATTGACATGATATTCTTTCTTGGGAAAGAATCTTCTGCAATCTGTTGCTCAGCCAAGCTTAAAAAAACACACAAATCTGGTTCTCCATACCAAGTAAACGCTGAAACATTATGAAGTTCAACTTGCAAAAAGATTAAATGCTGCTTACACTTTCGAAAATGAATTACAGTTACACAGTTCTTATCACCTTTCTATATTGTCAATTTTACTCTGAAAGATTCTTGTAGAGACCATTACTTAGGAGATAGCAATTGAAGATTTAGATGTATCACTGTGCATTATCAGCTAAAAATTTAGTACGAGGAGAGCATTTGCTTCTCTGCGGGTGATCAGAAAACATGTTGCTGATTACTTGCATCGAAATTTCTTGTTCAATGATATGTAAGCATATAATGATGCCTAGACAGTAAAAAGAACGGAGAGAAATGCTCCCAGAGTTCTGATAGAGGAGCAATTTATGATAATGATGATGATGATGATGATATAATTGTTTTCCCACTTTATTAGACATGGAGAGTATGACTTTGGGGGTGCAATACAGAGGGTACCTGAACATAAGCTAACAGGAGGAGTGCTAACAGCGCAGACGAAGGGAAGCTTCAAGGCTCTGTTGATATTGATCTTGAACCCTGTCAATTCGGGATTGCCGAGCAATTTGCACAAGCAAAACGGGCTGCTTTGCACTAGGCTTGCCAGCTTGGGGCAGCATGGCTTGTTAGGCTTTGTCAGGTTGCTCCCTAGCTGTACATAGGTGAGGTAGTCGGACAGGTTGAGGAGGATAGTAAAGCAATCCGAACCCGGCGATGGTGCTGGACCAAAGCTGGATTCAAGGCTAGGAGCAAAAACTGGGCTCGAGGCAGATCCCAAGACAGGCATCGGGGTAGGGCTCAGAGCCTTCCTGAGCATTGACTCAAACAATGCTGCTGAGAATATGAAGGCAACCGGGAGGATTGATATCTGAGCCATTATGGGTTTGAACAAGTTATCCTAGGACTTGTGTGGAGAGAAGAGAGGTGAGAGAGTTTTCAAATTCAGGCAATTTGAGAAATGGCCATGTGGATTGTTGGTATTAAAAAGAAGAATATGGAGGTTTTTGTATGCAAATAGCGATTAGGGAAATGAATTGTATGAAAGTGACTCTCGGTACTTTCTTTCTATAGCAATGTGGGAGAACTAATCATATTCATTTAGCTCCAGCCGGTTTGCTTCAGTCAGCAGTTATTTGTTTTCTCTACCATTGGGGATTGGTTTGAATGGTTTTGAAAACTCTTCCTTTTAAGGAAGTCTCGTACTTGAGTTTTATGAATAGAGATTATATTGGGAGAGCTTTACCCTTTATTAATCCACCTGTCTTGAACTGGTAAGTGGGTCTATTGGGTTTCTAGGTGCTGGTTGTTGCATGTCAAAAAATTGCTTGCTTTCTCCCACTATTACTCTATCGATGCAATGCTATCTTTCCCTTTTCCCTTGTATTTTTCTATATTCTTGTTTTCACGTTTTTTCTTGGACTTGATGTCATAAAGACTTTTTTTGCCTATCTAATTTTTCTCCTGGTCTCTCGAGGAATGCTTGGGATGCCTATATCCACGATATCCTGCATCGATCTTCCCGACCCTGAGAAGATTTACTCACTTCCGGTGCGTATTTTAATGGTTGCCTCCAATGTTCCAATATTGATTCAATCATTGACCTATCTGGAGATGGTGATGTGTTGTGTGCCTGACAGTGAAAACAGTGTTGAATTGAAAGAAACAGCTTACAAGCTGGCAAATTTCAGCAGCAGAAGTTAATTTCTCCTCGGCCCAACTTCGTCATTAGAGGTGCATCAACTTCACAAGAAATCTCTCTTTTGTATATCAATAAGGCTTTGCTCTTTTGTTTTGAGTGACTTGGAAGACGTAGTACCTAAATCGAATATACAAATCAGTTGATAGTCCTGAAAGGACATTTGAAGTGCCAGGGAACCGTGCCTCCTTGTCAAGAAAGGGACACGGAATTATGGTCGGCGGATGTTTGGGAGTTGTTAGGTGACATTGGAAGGCTGAGGGCAGTAATGAGTTTAGTAGCCATAAAATGTTAGGATGAGTTGAGGCAGTGGGCTCACATTTTGTTGTGGGAAAACCACATGCTCTAGTTTAGGCTGTTGCCGTGGCCATGGTTTCATGGTACGACCAGGTAACAGGCCCGACCCAATATTTTCGGGTGTCGGGTGTGGGGGAATTGCACCAATGGTACAAAAAGTTTCGTAAAAGTACCAAAAAAATTTATGAGTAACTGTTACAAGAAGTTTCAAAATTGTTTGTTCATAATATATTTTGTTAAATTTCATTTAATTCCATTAATTTTTGTTGATGTGGTTGCTGATATAAACGCTACTCATGTTTATTTGCTGATGTGGTGAATCATTTAATTTTTTTCATTGAAATAACATATAAAATATAATAAAATTAATAAGATATGAAAAAATAAAAAAATGGACACATCGGTAAATAAAAATGAGTGGCGTCTGTATCAACTGTCACGTCAATAAAAATTCAAAATTTTTTGTACCAGTTAAAAATGAAAATTTCTTTTCTATAACTTTTTGTGCTATTGGTGCAATTTTCTCAAATTTTGTCGGGTTCTCTTTTTTGATAGCGAAGCCGTATTTGGTAATGAGGATAAGCAAACAGCAAGAAGCCAAGAAACAGTGGAAGAAATCCTCAAACCCTAGACCGAAACCAGCGGCTCTTGGCGAGCTACGGTTCCGAGCTAGATTAGCCGTCAAGTTCTTGGAGGAGTCCCCCGGATCGAAGCTGCAACGATGGTGGCCACAAGAAGACCATAATTCCTCGTCCCTCTCTCGTTCTGCATCGATTGCCTTGATCAGGATGCTTTTCAGTTCTGTCGAGTAACCTCTGTTTCTGGTTGTGACGCTTCTCTTCTTCTCCGGTATTGGTCTGTGGAATCTGCAGAAGAAGACGCATGAAAGTATCGACAACAGGCTCGCTCTTGTCATGAAGAGCGGTAAGTACACCTTGGGGTACAAAACCGTGCTCGAGTCCCTCGGGAACTCGAAGGGTAACTCTTTTGCTTCATTTTGTTATTCTTCTCTCGTTGCCTCGAGTTAATGCGCCTCTGGTACTCTGCCGATGACAGGTAAAAAAGTTGAAATTTGAGTGCTTGGAAATGGCAAGCTTCATTGATCTAGCATCTCTATTGATTCCATAGATGGAGGTAGCTTCAATTCTATCTCTATTGATTCCATAGATTTGGAGAGAAATATTATGTCTTAAATAATACCGGGCAATGAGATTTATAGAAGGGTTGCAACATCAGCAAGATTCTCACCTGAGGAGTGAAGATTTGAATAAAAATGTCTTCAGTTTCAAGCTCCCGTTTGAATTATCAATTCCTTTAGTTATCAGCTATTGGATGTGCCATGAGAAACGATGTTGGTTCCACATTAGCTAGTGAAATTCTTAATATTTTGCATTTTAGACTGTGTTGAGCAATGGCGTGGCCGGTGGGGCAACTGAACTGTTGTCCCTTTACTTTGGTCTTGTTCTTTGTTTGAGCCCGCTTAAATGTCGTGATTGCTTCTTCAGGTAAGCTGATCATCATAGCAAACAACTGCCCTCCTCTCAGAAAGTCCGAGATAGAGTACTATGCCATGTTGGCCAAAGTTGGCGTTCATCATTACAACGGCAGTAAGTCTCTGCTGTCTTGTTCAATCTTTGATTCATCGATCATTTTCTTTTCCGAGGATGATACTATCTGGACAATTATTGCCGTTACTGGAGCTACAATCTTTGTGCTTCAACAATTGGCTCCTGGAACTTTTGTTTTGTTCAAGGATCTTTTCACTTGTTCTAAGTGATCTTCTTTCCCCTGTCAGACAACGTAGATTTGGGCACTGCCTGTGGTAAATACTTCAGGGTCTGCTGCCTCAGTATCATTGACCCAGGTAACAATGCTGAAGGAACTGCTCCTGTATGTGATTCAGTCGTTTCTTCGACTACCTATCCCTTTCAGCTTTATGTATGAAGTAACTGGGAATCCATGATACACATTCAGGTGATTCGGACATCATTAAGAGCATGCCTGGCGAACACTGAGAGCTACACCCTGTGCTGTTCAATTTCTTTGTCTTCTTGTAGTTGGTTTTGGTGGTCACTTAGAATTGCAAGTTTTGATGTTGTCGACAGACGAACAGATCCGGACACGGAGAGGTTTTCAATGTTATAAAGCATTTTTGTCATAGAATATATATGGGTCGAACGAATTCCTTTTCTGTAGAATGCACTTTGGACAAAACTTACAGTATCCATTCAATCGACTTGATCAATTTTAGTGTTACTGATGACCTTTATGTTTTAAGCTGAGGAAATGCAGGCGTCACGGTCATCAATCATACATATTACCAGTGGTGCAATGGACGCCCCATATGCTGTTGCAAGCTTGAGCACTTGCTTCTTTTGCATTGTATCGAATGAGCCCATTGAGGACTGATCTGTTACAAGCATGTGCACCTAGGTACGTGACTCTTCCCCTATCCCTCTCTATTAGTCCTCTGCTGTACAGTGTGGTGCTAGCCTGCTAGGTAGATCTGGAACCTCGGCAATCTCAATTCTCAAGTCTGCAGGTCTTTAGCTTGTCTTTCCCCCCGTTCTGACTATATATATAATATATATATATATATATATATATAGATAGATAGATAGATAGATAGATAGATAGATATGGCTTCATGGGGTTGGAACTTTGGCATTTCTTCAATGTTTTCTCTGACTTTCGGACAATATTTCATCCTTTACCTCCACTTCCTTAAATTATCATTTCAAGCATGATCAATCCCTTCCTGTCACTCTCTCCTCTCCTTCCATTTAAGAGCTTCAATATATAGTGTGTTTCTGACCATTTATCTGCTTGAGAATCGTCGAGTTCATAATGATATATTGACCCGAACCAGCTGCCCTGTCGTTGGATCTTGTGAGCTTTGTGAGTCTACAAGCTTCTGATCAGATAAATGTGGGTGGATGCTACTTGTCGTACAGCAATTTTCATTGGATGGGATGCCTTTTTATCGAACAACTCGGACCAGTCCATTAACACAGTAATTTTTTTCCCAATTATTTTCATTTAAGGAAAAGTACTTTTATATTATTAATTTTTTAAATGATATCGGGCCATTGAAACGCTCAAGCTCTAATTTTTATTGTATGAGTTTTACATGACTGACCCGACTTAAGCTTGAACAAGTCAGAATTTATTGGTTTTTTGCAGTCTGGGTGGTGATATTCACGGATAATGTCCAGCGTCTCCAAGATCTCGTACATGAATAGAGAGTGAGTGCAGGGGAATTGAATTGCTGAAACTCGAATATTCTAGTTAGTTTTGCGAGCTTCTCTTTTGTCACTAAATAAACTGGATTATCCATTTGTAGGTTGTGAGTGGGTATCGACTTGGCCTGCGTTAGGACGGAGAAATTCTTAAGTGATGTTATTTTATTATATAATATGAGAAAGTATTAATTAAAATATAATAAATAAGTAAATTATTGTTAAACCACTCAAATAAATGTGGTAATTATAACTAATTAGAATAATTTAATTGATATTTTCTTACTATGTTTAAGATATTATTTTTATCATAGTGGGTTCAGTTGAAGACTGGCCGCCAGCTGCTTAGTATTCTTAAAATAACAGACGGCAGGGCAAAATGCCGAAAATCATTGTACGAAAATGAAGTGATTGCACGACAGCATGAACATGAAAGACTTCTTTTGACTAAATCAAACGGGGCAAATTTGAAGTATTCATTCCCATCGGAGCAACGTGTCACTTCAGGCATTATGATGGGACCGTCGGATTTTTCGGGCTGATAGGCCAAACTTGAGTTCCTTCATGCTTCGGTAAGTACACCCGAGACTTTTGAAACCCTGCAAGAGAGTTGAGTATGGGGTAATGACTTGAATCGAATCTCAAATGCTTAAATTAGCAGGGGTACCAAGTAAAGACGAGTGAGTGAATCAGTCTTATAACTGGTGAGAGCAGGGTCGAGAATGGGATAATTGGACCCTTGAGAGGGGTTAGGGCATTTGTAAGCGTTTTACCTATGATAGGATTGGACTGACATGATAGGGTAAGTTAGCATCCTTATCTTATCATGGAACAGTTAGAGGTGGGAAACCAATCGCAAGAGTTGTCTGCCTAGGCAACCGCAGCCAGTGCCGAGAGTTAAGACACCTATTGTCCGGGTACTCGTGAGTGTTTTACCCAGGATAGTGTGCTAACCGTGAAAGCTATCACGACCTCCTCTTGTTATGAAATGGATCGGGGATGTGAGATGACTTTGGAGAGTCTATTGTTTTTATTTCACTGTAAATTATCAAACCTGTGCAAGTGAACGTGTCGGAACAATATAGTAATGCAATGAGCATTGTTCCCACAGAACAGTGTCATGATACGAGAAGTCGGTGCACTCTTTGTTGATGAGTGTCATTGCGCAGTGTCGTGGCACTCTAAAGTCCGTGCATGTTCTGTTTGGGGTTATGGTAAAGTATCACGACACCCCATCTGTAGCTCGAATTTTGTTCTTGTCTTTGCAGGTCTCTGTCGAGATTAAACCATGTAGTTAATTAACCTATCATCTACACAGTGAACTCGACTCCGCATCCAAAACAACATTAAACGTTAGGGGTCGCATTTAAACTACCTAGAAACTCAATAATAAGAGTCAACAACCTAACTAATTCGAAAATAAACCTAATTTTACACAAAACATGATGACAACTTAGTATCAAAAGTTATGTAATGATTATATGTTCATAAAGATCAGTTGTCCAAGCGACTACTAGCAGTCAGGCTGGTAACCATCTGCTAGTGTCCATACTGAGGCAGTTCAACAACTCTTACACGTACGAGAGACATCTTGTTCATATCTAAAAACAACCAAGGATTAGTATAAAAGAGATTCATGTGGAACTCAATACACATTGTTCTGTTCATTCATCCAGAGTTTAATTAAGAGCAAGAGTCATGAATGGATACAAGAGTGAGTAGTGATTTGGAACTAAGAGTGCCAATTCGACTGAGACTCCTTAATTCATGGGGATCGCATCACCCATTGGATACCATTCAAAATCCCAACACATACTTTAATGAATCGATTCAACTCAAATTTGAATTATATTAAAACCCGTTAAGATGGTTTATCGAATTTTGTTGGTCTATTTATCAACACCTCGCATCACAACCACTATTAGACATGCTGAGACTCGTTTATGACAGTATTGCACCAATTCGCTTAGCGATTCATATACTTTTCAAAAGGGGTCGGTCCAGACCTCAGGCCAAGGAATGCAATTAAGAGAAATGGAAAAGAAAAAAAATGAAAGAAAAAGGCATTAAGATTAATATTTAATATATCCTCAATTTTAGCAATTATGGGTACACGATAATAACTACTAAATTAATGATTTGAGAAAACAAACAAAAAAAATTTAGCGCCTCAAGGAAATATGTCCACTCCATAACTGCAGTGCGTGGACTCGATCCTCGCCGTCGACGTCAACTTGTCCACCGTTATGTCGCACTTCACCTTAACGGCGATCTCCCACGTCTTAACGGCGCCGACCTTGAACTTCACCGGCGCCCTGATATTCAGCCTCAACGGCACCTTCCCCTGGCTCTGCGCCGTCACCAGCTCCCGCTGCGCTTGGCTCGTGAGGTCGATGCCTTTGCCCCTCATCGCCACCGTGAAGTCCGTCACGTTATTCGTCGGCTGGTAGAACGCCGGCAGGACGCCGTCGGCGAGCTTGACGTCCGCGTAATACAGCTCCACGGAGCTGCCTCCCCCGTAGTAGATCCCGATCTTATCGTTCCCGTTCGAAGCCCTGACGGTGACGTCCACCGAAGGGGACACCGCCGACGAGGAGGTCAGGTTGAGGCCGCTGATCGCGACCGAGGTGACGGAGTAGTCCGGCGCCTCGGGCTTCGCGACGAAGTAGAAGACTGCCGCGGCGGTCCCGGCGAGGAGGACAGCGGCGACGATGAGGAAGAGGAGGCAGCAACAGCAGCTGCGGCAGCAGCTCCGGCCGTGCTTTCGGCTGGAATTGTACTGCTTGACTCTGCTAGCGTTCTCCGTAGGAGGGACGCGGTAGATCTGGTCCTTGGGGATCTGGATCACGTAGGTCCCCGACGGAGGCGAGACCGGCTTGTCGTCGGGAGGGTGGCGGATCTTGAACGGCGACTCGGGATTGGAGTCGTAGGACGGCTGCCGGACGGGCGAGTCGTGAGGATGTACTCGGTCTGCCATTTGTTGGCTGATAGCGCAGAGAGGAATAGGATGAGACACTGAGGAGAAAAGAGAAGATCGAGCCAGTCAGTTATATATATATATATATACACATACATGTGTCAGTGTATGTATTGTATATGTGTGTGTATAGATATATGAAAGTTGAAGGTTGCCGCGTTTGGTGTGAACATAAATACAAATTGATTCCTTCATTGGAAAGAGGGGGAAAGAAAGAGACACGGATACTCGGTCCTCGCCCGCACACACGCTCCGCTATATCCTATTAGATGGTGCCACGTGTCCGCTAAAAAAAAAGGAAAGGGCTACGCGGATTTTCTTTGGAAGTAGATATTGTAATACAAAATCATATTTATTGTATAAATTTTTTTTGAATTTTGATAATTATAATATTTTTATAATTTCAAGCGTCAAAACTTGTAGTAATTTATATAATAAACTCATTATATATTATACAATTTTGAATGAGCTTCTGCTAGAGCAATTCTACCACGTAATAATACCAGTGTACTATTTTAATCCAATAAGAATTTAACACATAACTGTTATATATACATTTATAATCATTAAATTTTAAAATTTTCAAAAGATAAAAATAAACCCCTAATTGAACAGAAACAGAAATTTCACGTAGATTTTAATTATAATTATTTTTTGCATAGTATTTTTAATGGCATATTCGGTATTACGCAGTAAAATGTTAGATAAATAAGTTAGCAGGACGTGGTGAAGACGTGCATGCGTCACCTTCTTCACACTTAGAATCTTAGGTGAGCTGTCAGGAATACTATAAGGTTTCTTTCTTTTTTTTTTTGGTCGCCGACCACGGTATCCAAGCAGGCCCCACCAGCGGTGAGATGGCATCTTTCAGCCAACCATACTTGACTAATCCGTTGGTCGCCCCGGGTCGCACGCCTGGCAATGGCGGGTGAGGCTCCCAAGAGGGGTGTCTGCGTACGTGAGGTCTCGAACCCGAGACCTCCTTAAGCGGCACCGAGCTGCTTACCACTCGGCCCAACCCCTCTTGGTAGGAATACTATAAGGTTTCTCTATTGTATCGTACGTATTTATATATTTTTTTCCTTTGAAAATATTATCTCGACAATTCCTATCTCAAAGTAATAAATAAATACAACTATTATTTACATATGGAAATGATCCTACCCCTATTCTTCTAAAATAATATATCGATTTAAATATTATAAATGAATAAATAACTGTATAATACAGTAAAATTTGATCTTTTTTTATATGTATCATTGGTACTTAAAAATTCAATCAAACATGATTGTTCCAGTTCGAGTTGGCGAATTATATCCATTCACAGGATGTGAATCTGATACCTTATTTAAAAGAAAAAGACGTCTTATCACCTCAACCAATCCATTTTAGTAACTCGATCCCCTTGTTCATTTGTGCGCCTAGCCTAAAGTAGAAGAAACTCGACCGGTGATCTCTTATCATTCACCCGTTCGTAAGAGCACGGCATCAAACAGGAAATGGGATTTTTCGAATAAAGCAACTCAATCAGTGCCGGGCAGTCGAGTCGACGGGGAACAATCGGATCTCAAGAGCAAAGTCGAAGTTCCCCGGAGCAAAGATTGAGAGTTCCGGTGACCGGAGACCTCCAGCTTATGGTTATACACGTGCAGAGAGGCAGGCTTACCTGAGATCTAAGATCGAGAGCTTCAGGATCGGCAGCTGATGTAACCGACTCTGCGACGATCGGGATGGAGACGGCCAGGGAGCTTGGAGAAGAGCTATAGAGGAGGGATTAATTGTTATGGAGTATATGGCAACTAAGAGGATATATGTTATATATATGTATGTATATATAATATGAATATATGGAGAATGGAATACAGATCATGGAGACGCGGGGACAGGTGGGAAATGTGGAGGAATGGAAAGCAGTCTCTGTTCCAGCAAGCAACCCTTCCTTCCTTCCTTCTGGCAACCCCAATTCTTTATTTAATTATTTCTTCTTTCTCTTGTTGTCAAAAATTTATTGCCAAACGCGGTTTCACTTTTAAGAAATGGCTCACTTTTTTCTTTCGATGTCGTGAATATGGATTTTTTTTTTTTTTATAATCGAGGTGTCTGAGAGCCGTTCGGACCCGACTAACAATGGTTGCAACACCTCCTCCTTGAGAACACACGTAATAACCCGCAAATTACGTGTGCCAGGTAAAACAAACGAATTTGACGGGTTCAACTATATCTTGAATATGGATTGGCATCATGAGATTTGAGCTTGATTCTCGTGTCTTTTGTTTTAACTTCATTTTTATCTCATTTTAATATGGTGAAATTACTTTATGATGCGTACCGATTTACGATTCCATATAAAAAAGAACGAGGATCTTGAGATTTTCATAAGACTCAGCTATTCCAGCACACGCTCACTTGTCCTAGGGGATATCTTTTCAATGACAAAATCGTGCAAAATATATCCAAAGCAACCACAGTATCTTTTACGGGTCTCTTCATGTCATAGACTTTTAACCTATTACGATAAGTCGATCTTTTCACTTTGTAACTGGAAAAAATGCATAAGAAAGAGCCCATGTGATACCGAATAGATTTGTCATCCTAATTGTTATGTTCCATCTGTCTTAGTAGATCACTATTCAGATATAATTAGCGTGATCGATCATTGTACTTGTGCTCCAAACAATGTGCGTATGCCCTATATTAGATTACTGGAGCGGATCTTTTTTTGTTCGATGTATATTATCCAGTATTTAAAAATTCAATGTGCAACAGATCAAGTCAGTTCAAGGTAAATAAGCTATTCGAGTAGCAGATTTTAATATGAACTACTCTACTTAGGAAGAAAAAATGACTTCAAAATGTTGATTGGAGGACCTCTTTTTTGTACTTTTCATGGAAAATTATGATTGCCCAAAAATGAGATGAGGTGAAAATTTATGTAGTATGATTTGAGAAAATAGTTTCACTAATAGTATCACTTTATAATATTTTTAAGAAATAGCACTAGTATATAAGAGAAATTTTAATAATTTTTCAATATTCTCACTCTATCCCTTTCATTCTCCCTTTAACCTAAAAATTTGATTCATCAATTCCTTTTTTCAAAGGTTCTATCAAGGTATATAAGAGAAGTTATATTTTCCTTCTCAGTTAAATAGGTCCCGGTAAGAGATGAATAGATCTCATTAAGTGATGAATAAGTCTTGTTAAGAAATGAATAGGTCCCGGTAAGAGATAAATATGTCCCAAAAACAATGTCTTAGTCAGATGTGATGAGGAATTGTATTTTCTTTTCAGTTAAATAAGTTCCAGTAAGAGATGAATAAGCCTCGATAAGAGACGAATATGTCCCGAAGAATAATGCATTAGTTAGACGTGATGAGAAATTCTACTTTCTTTCTTAGTTGATTATGTCACGATAAGAGACGAATATGCACCGGTAAGAGATAAATAGGTCATGGCAAGGGATAATAGATTGCGAATAATAATGCCTTAAGCATAAAGTCATATGTAGAATATAGTAATTGATCCAAAAAATATATTGACTAAGTGATGAAAATACATAAAAAGATCCAGATGGATGGAGGCTGCAACGGGGACGGGCGAGCACGAACTGGCACGAGCATGGGGAGGCATGGGTGGGCTGAGAGAGCTGTTGGGAGGGAGGGAGGGAGGGATGGAGAAAGGGAGGGAAAGTTCTAGCAGGGAAAAATAGGAAAAAAAAGAAAAAAGGAAAAGATGATTTGATTTCAATTGAGAAAAACGACAAATAGGAGAGCAAAGATGACAGTTGGCACAAATTAGTTCTATTTCTCAAATTCTATATAAATTGGTGTCATTTATACAAGGAGAAAGTCTTGTATGTAACGGGTATACCACGTAATAGTGCTGATGTAGGATCACAACCCAATTAAATCATGTATTTTTAGGATTTTTTTTCTTTTAGCATAACTTAATCATATTGACTCATAACATTACATCAGCACCACTACATGATATACCAATTACACGCAAGACTAGATAAAGTCTTTAGTGGAGCGGTCATACCACGTCAGCATCACTTATGTGGTATATCCGTCCAATCATGACTTGACATATAATTAATAATTATACAATTATGATTATTAAATCTTAAAAATTCTTTAAAATATGCATAAAAATCTTAGATAAATGGTGAATTCTAATTGGAAATAATATATAAATTGTAAAAAATATTAAAAACTAATAAATGGTGAACCCTAATTAGAAAACTAATAGAGTTAATTTTGAGAAATTATTAATTGCCAGAAGAGTGTATAAATGATATAATTAATTTTTTAACATGTCGGTAAATATTAAATAATCTTAAGAGAGTTAATATTAATAGATAAAAAATGCAATCTGATCTGGCAATTTTTTTAAGTAATTAATGTATTAAATAATTATAACTTAAATTTACATAATTACCTTGATTCACGCAAAATTTCTCGTGGAATTTTAGGGGTTTGGGAGGCACGGAAGTCAAACAAACAGGTTCTGATACTTCCCAATCAACGGCTGCAAGTGCGTTGCCGTCGATGTTCCTTTGATTTCGGAACATTTGGACAAAATCTTTGTGCCATTGCCACGCCACCATCAAGATTATTGTCGAGCCGAAATCCCCAGAACTGGAAACAATCTGTCAAAAATCTAAGACACTTCAGTAACTTTGGGACCTGCCCCACGTCCTTGTACCTAGTCGAGGATCCGATGATGAAACCGGGAAACTCAGCCTGAAAATCTCTCGTCTCAAACCCTTGGCCTTGATGGAAAAGCAGCAATATCATCGTCATGATGGAGCACTAGACCAGTCGAAGCACCCGTCTCTTGGGCAGAGTAGGAGGATCTCATGCCGTCTCTTGTCCCGATTTAACGGCCTAGAGTTTCACCATGACTCATGAGGTGCTAAAACACCAACAACCCTCTGCACCATCTACCGCACTCGATGTGGACTATACACCAACAACCAACCCGACTCCCCCAGTTACCCTTCCAACCCGACTTCACCAAAGGAACTCGGAGGGACGGGTCGGGTGCATTAAGTGCCCCCGAGTTGCATGTCAGGTCCTACGTACAGAGGCAGACATGACCAGTGATACACACGTCGATTACCTTACCAACCTGAGATCCACATTCCCAAGTCAAGCATCCTCTCGTATTGGGCACGTGGGAGACACGTTGACGTCAATCCTTTGCACCAATTGAATTTATAAATAAGCCTCTCCGAAACCCAGTAACATGCACGAACCAATTCCATCTTTTATACCTCCATACTATACTTCTCTTCTTACTTATTATGATCTTATTCTTATTTAAGTATCGAAGGGTCTTTTCAGGGTCACCCTAGACTTGACTTCTTGCAGATCTCCAACGAGATGCACTTGCATCTTCCACCATCCCTCTCCAATCCGAAAACCTCTCAACCTGATAGGCTGAAGGCCCTATCAACGCTCATCCTGTATCAAACCATCTGCACCCGCTCCTCCGAGGTTGCCCTTGCATGAGCCATCCTTGCTAAGCATGAGACATCCAGGCTCAGGTCGATGGCCCCACCACCCGTCCTTCCATTCTTTGTTTATTAGGCTCAAGTTATACGAAAAAGTTCATTAAATTTGACGATAATGTACTTTTGAGTCGTATTCAGTCACAATATCGATTATGCAAATGTGATCGAGTGGAGCTAAGCCTCTATAAAAAAATATAATAATAATAAAGTGGAGCTAAGCATTATATGAGTAGGACTTAACACTAGCGCGTGGACTCGAATGATATGATACGTTGATCCAAAACATCCTCAAAACATATAGTGTACGAATCTCGTAATCCATCATATCATTAAACCCAACAAAATTCCAACTCTCCTTCCAAAATAAACGCGAAATTAATTGGCGTCCAACGTAGCTCAACCTCACCATCATCATACTCATGATTAACATTTATATCAGTTATCATCATCCTCTCTCGCTCTATTCCGCAGGTAAAAAAAATCATTCTCTCTTGTTCTTGTCCGCGAACATCTTGGCCGTCAACCCACACTGGAGGGCCTGGCTAGGGATCCCCTGGACCCGATCCACCCCCTCAGCCAGCACCACCCCCATCCCCATGTGGAGGTGGGGCTCGATGTGGCAGTGGAAGGCCCAAGCCCCGGGGTTGTCCGCCACAAACCTCAGCACCGTCCACCCGTACGGGAATACCACAGCCGTGTTCCTCCGCGGCGGGTCCTTCAGGTTGAACCTCTTCTCGCTGGCACCCTCCACGAACTTCCCGTTGCCGTAGCTGAGCACCCAGCAGTCGTGCCCGTGGAGGTGCCACGGGTGGACCTCGCTCGTGTTCGCCGACAGCGCATTCGCGTTCTGCAGCACGATGTCCACCGTCGAGTTGAACTGGAGCAAGTAGACCCCGTTGCCCACCGTGCAGTTCTGGTTTGCTGCCGGGACTGCGATGTCGTAGTCCACCGGGAAGGCCTCCGGCGGCGGGGTCTTGTCGAAGGCGCCCCGGAGGTTGTACCGGAGGGAGCCGAGGTAAGGGGTGGGAGGGAGGGAGAGGGAGACGTTGTTGAGGGCCCACCTGATCTGGCCGCGGAACTTGTTCTGGGTGTTGAGAAGTGCTATCCGGTGGTGGGAGGTTGCCGGAGGTGGCCGGAGGGCGGAGGTGGAGAGGGCGCGGAGCTTGTCAGCGAAGGACCTCATGCGGGCGTAGTCGTTCCACTGGGGGGTGACGGGAGGCGGAGATGCCGGGAGCTTGGCGGCGTGGACGGAGACGTAGTTGAGGAGAGTGAGGGCCTGGGTGGTGTTGGGCTTCCGGCCGACCACTCCGGCGGAGATCCAGTAGTTCTTCGTCGGGTCTTGGTCGGTCTTGATCAGCACCGAGTAGCTCTCGCCTGGACAATAATGGAAGTGATCATGGGCCAAATTGGGCCTTTGCAAGGTCTAAAAATAGGGGCCTGACAGTACAGTTCAGGCCCAATGGGCCGGACCGAGACAAGCCTAAGGGCTCACCTGAATAAATGTACAGGTCATCGACTTCGAAGGGTTCTACATAGTTGCCATCGGCCTCCACGACCACCATTTTGTGATTCTATAAGGGGAGATAAAAAAGCACGAGAAAATTAGAAAAAAAAATATTAATTGAACACGAGCCTTCTGCAATCGGAATATTCATGAAGATTGCCAATAAAAAAAGAAAAGTACTAAAGAGAAGTAATATTGAGGAGGAAGAAAATATTAGGTACCGCGATCGCAATGCTGAGGGAAGCGAGGGAGGTGGAGCTTGCGATTCGGAGTCGGTATGTCTTGTTCGGTCGGACACGAAGGACCTTAGGCGCGCACTGCTCGGTTCCTCGGAACTTGCACGTGCCGGCCGCTAAGGAGCAGTTGTATTGCCCTCGCCCGTTGATCAGGAGTGACTGAAGTAATTAGCAAGTACCATCAAATGTAGGCATATAACCTTGTAATTATTTACGTAATAATGGATAGGTGGAATTGTTGCTATATAGCGTATGGGTTTTTACTACTGCATTGATTAATCAAGAGTAAACTATCAAATTACTCCTCAAATTTATAGTGAGTCGTCGGTTTGATTTTCAAAGTTTGAAAGTCATTAATTTGATTCTCATTATTTAATTCCATCTGTCAATTTGGTCCAGGCATATAACGCATTTTACAGATGATGACATGGACGGTGACTGTCACGTTAATAGCCCCACATGCCTGTGGTAATCAATAATTGGATAAAATTGTATTTTGTTTTTTAACTTCAACTATTAATAAATCGTCACGTGACATGTGAGACCCACTGACGTAGTCGTCACCGTTTACGGTATCTGTAAACAGCGTTATAACATCTAGACCAAATCGACTGACGGAAGTGAACAACGAGAACTAAATTGGTGGATTTTAAAATTTGAGAACCAAGTCGATGGTTCGTCGAAATTTTGAGAACTAATATGATGGTTTACTCATTAATCAATTATCCCATAATGGTAATAATTTTCTTTACTGTAGGAGCTTATGATTATTACTGTAATAGTTTTACCATCATTTAATAGAACAGTTCTGAAATCTCTATCCCTATTGGATGCGGGTCCGGGTCCCTTAGGGGGGATCTACTCCTTTATCTTCAACTGCAAAGGATACTCACGAGGTTAAAAGGAGAAGAATTGAAGAGATAGAGAAAATGGTACTAACACTCTCACCAGTAATAAACTAATTCAGAATCTTTTATTTGTAATCTTAAGATATCATTATTGAATCAAATTATATTTATCGAGTTAAATCTATTCTAATTAAATTATTAAATATTCAAAGTAGATGATGAGTAATACAGACAGAATAATTTAGTCGATGGGAAGAGTCAGAACAAAGTCACCACATATATATATATATATATATACACACCCCACATATCAGTGTTTACGGAGTGACATGAAATAATAAAATTAAGTTATTTATAAAGTTTTTTTGAGTTTTATGAAAGTTCTTTAAATAACTGAATTTTATTTATTTATAAGATCATATAAACATTATCACGTAATATATGTATTATTAAAAAAAATTCAATCACTACCATGCGAGGGACTGCATTATTTTCCTACCATATTTGGGTCGGTCATAGCTGGCTCCCACAAGTGGAGAAGGTTTTTAATGAAACGGTCGTATCACGTAAAGGATACTGAAGTGATATATCCGTTCAATCATAATTCATCATTTATATATTTTTTCTTTTAGAATTCATCATTTATTAGAATTTTTAAATAATTTTTTACCATTTATGTGTTTTTCATTTTATGATTCATTATTTATTAGGATTTTTTTTTATATTTTTGAAGATTTTTTATAATTTAATAATCATAACTATATAATTATATGTTACTTATCAAGTTCTGACTGAACGGATATATTACGTCAGTATTACATACATGATATAACCGCTATACTGAAGAGTTTCTCTTCACTAGTCTACTGCATGATCCGACAGGACATTGGAATGTGCATAGTGGATAGTGGATAGTGGAGGCAAACACGATCATATTGTCGATAGAGGCTACAGCCTATTTTTAATATATATATATATATATATATATATATTATATGTTATTATGATTAATTTTGAATAATGCAAAGGAAATATACCGATCGAGAGGGATTACATTAGGCTCGTTGATCCAGCGGAACGGAACCGACGAGAGCCCGATCTCCTGCTCGTGGACGCTCTCATGCCACCAGTCGCTGAGCAGGAGATCAAACTCCCCGTCGTAACGAAACGGATCCTTCTCCCCGTCCGGTGCATCAACGATCAGCGACCCGTACAGCCCCGCTGACCTCTGCATCCCGTAGTGCCCGTGGTAGAAGTACGTCCCCGGCTGCAAAGACGGACCGATTACATCGACGGTAAGCTCTCGCCTTTAATTTTGTCTTCGAAATTTTTCGGATGAGTGGGTAACGTGATTGCGGAAATTAATTACTTCGAACTTCCAAAGTTCTGCAACGACTCGAACTTAAAACACTGTACGCAAAAAAAAAAAAAAAGGGATGGCAAATGAATTACCTTGTCAACTACGAATCTATAAGTGAAGGTCTCGCCGGGGTTGATTGCACACTGTGAGATCGACGCAGTCCCGTCCGCCCATGGAGTCCCCATCTGTCGGAAAATATAAAAAAAAATGAACAATTAAAAAAAATTTACTTATCTCCTCGATTTTAACAAATTTATTTATTGGAATAAATTTTAAGTATATCACAGAAATTCAATATATAGATTATAAACTTGATGTCTTATTCAAGAGAAAAATTTATATTATAAGATTTTTACTCATAGTAGTCAACTGATTTGCTCAAAACTGAATTATTTAAGATTTATTAAGCTTATGGAAAACCATTAGTATACAACAAGAAATTCAATAGATCAAATTCAAGCCAAGTTAACCCATCAAGATGTAAAAACTTATCTGAGTTATGAATTTTCTCTACTTAGAAATTTGAAACTGAGACCCATCTTTAAAAATAGAAGATTTCAAATTATCTCAATAAATAAATTTGTTTACCTACTTTTATTGGCAAAAAAAAAAGAAACCTTCAAAAATACACAAAACATTTTATGTAAAACTAGGTATGAGAACACATATATATGTGTGTGTGTGAAAGGAACAAGCTTGCCTGTCTAATGCCATGCCAGTGAATGACAACTCCCTCCGTGCTGAGCTTGTTAGTGAGGTCGACGACGATGGTGTCCCCAGCCCTAGCACGGACGGTCGGGCCTGGGAACCGGCCGTTGATGGCCATCACTGGTCTCTCTACACAGTCAGGGGCC
Organism: Lagerstroemia speciosa; assembly: GCA_037672795.1. NCBI lineage: Eukaryota > Viridiplantae > Streptophyta > Magnoliopsida > Myrtales > Lythraceae > Lagerstroemia > Lagerstroemia speciosa. The sequence goes on from CM075305.1 coordinate 7,545,692, forward strand.
CAGAACACGTACCCCACATCCCACTTGAAGTGTCGCACGGTCGAGCCGGCTAGAGCCGTCTCGACTGCCAAGAGAGCGAGGACGCAGCAGATCAGGATCGAGAACTTCCCGGTCCCGGAAGGGCCGGTGCTCGAACGCATCGTTTTTGCCTCTTCTCTGCTTCCTCAGTGGTAGAAGGCGCAAGGCAAATAAATGTAGAGAATGTTGGAAGCTTCAAGGAAGATGGGTTGATGAAAGAAAAGGATTTGCGAAATAGAAAGGGTAATGTTAATGTGCATAGGCTGTGGCTTATATAGGACTAGTGAACAACGAGAGGGAAAATGGGGAAAAAAAATGAGGAAGCCGATATGGGAATCGAATCCAGAATATTGGGTCATCTCGGTCAATACAGAGCGCATAAATGTTATTGCATTAAACCCTAATCTAATGTTGGACACGTGCGAAATTTTTGTACCTTTTTCTATGTGCATTACATGGTATTCAAGAATTTAATGGGTCTCGAGAGATTCTGGTTCGAATTGGTTCGATAATGACAGATTTTATTCATTTATAAGTCTAAAACACAAGATATTACTCAAAGAGAAGAAACGACGAGACTGAAGGATCAGAAGATAGATCGGAAAAATACTATATTTCATTTATTGATATGAGCATGTATATATACACATGTGAATATTAACCGTACACTAATACGTATAAAAACAAATCAACCTATATACATACGGAAAGATTGTCCACTAACATTACAATAATGAAGATAGAATTAAATCAAAAACTTCTCTATTTAGAGTGGTAAATCCGCTTGGCTAACCGGGAAAATTATTTCCCTCCATAGAGACAACGTACTTATATACCTTCCCGTCCCTTTTTCTTATCCCTTGTTTTCCGGCTCATTCAAACCTTAACAGGAAGGTATTGATTATTCCTCCAAGATGAGAGCTGAAGGAAGATGGAAAGGGAGAAAAATTGCAACCGATTGTGTGGATTCTCTTGGGATTGGTCCACAATACAATTCATATTTGATCAAAACTATTATACAATTCATAGAAAATACTGTGTATGGTAGATTTAAGAAATAATAACAGTTAAAGTCCTCTATACATTTACCATTCTTAGTAATTTAGTTTTACGTGTTTGAAAATGACTAATTCAGTCATATAAGAACAGTTTCGTGGCACTTTCCAATAGAATCTTCACTATTTTGCCGATATAAATTCTACGCTATTAATGGTCTCGTTAACGGAATAGTGACAATTTGAAATGAAGTATAATGAAATTAATCTTATGGGACCGAACAAGTCATTTTCCAACATACAAAACTCAATTGTTAAAAATGATAGATATATAGGACTTTCAAAGGCCTATAGAGAATATAGGAAACTTAACCCCACATTGATAAAATGAATCCTCGAAAGAATAATATTTCAAGGTACGTTACAAGTCACATACTCGCCTCACACGTCAATGTAGGAGGGTGAAGGTCGAAATTGCTTGAATTGCTGCGAGCATGCTACAGTCACGTTAGATGGATAGAATTCTCACAATCATAAATTTTCAGCATTTATAATACTTGAATTTGATTCAAATTTCATATATTTGATAGGTAGATATATAGACTGGGTGGGTAGGGGAAGAAATATTTTCCAACGTGGCAATTCAGTGGCATTTGTGGCTTCTTTAATTAATTAATATTAATATTATCTTACAACAAAAAAATAAATAATTAATTAATTAAGTTAAAGATATTGTTGTACCTTGGGAAGGCACATATAAGCTTCGCAAGCAAGTAGTATAATAATCATAATTAAATTATTTTTCTCTGTTAATCCCCTAAAACATGTTGAACCGGTTTGACGGACGGTGAGATCCAAAGCGTACTATCTGGTTCATGTCTTTGATAATATTTAAAAAATATATTGAGAAATTTAAAGAGTCAAAGAGTTTTTTTTTTCCGATCTAAACCACTAGTATTTAAAAGTCCAACGGATCCTGACTAAATTCGATTCGAGCGGGGAGGGCCCACCAGGGGTATAGCTCTCCTAGTGTGAATTTTTTTCATTAACAAAATTCAAATCTGAAACGTTGCTTATGGGAAAGGTGCATCATACCACCTTAACCAGTCCACTTTGATAAAAGAATTTAATTTAGATGAATCAAATCCAGCCGAAATTGGATTAACGAGAATCCGTCAGCTTTCTGAATATCAATGGTGGAAGTCGAAAAGATGCAGATTGATTAACTCAAGAGGCAGTGACGTACACAGAAGTGGGAGTAAAAGTAGAAAGGACATCGGCCACCCTATGCTTGTGGCCTAGGGTGACGACCACGTATATATTCCGTGGGTTAAGAGGTTCAATCGAGATTTTCAAGTGGAGTAAAAAATCTGATCTGTTAGGAACCGGACCATGCGAACGTAAATATCGTGCTTATAGTTTCTTCTCTGATTTCCCCCTGAATTTTTGTGGCTCGTGTGAACCGATCCGCGACACAGACAGACTTATTCCATGGAGAAGTTGCAAAATTCTCTCTTCATGGATCCTTCTTAAAGAATTTATTCTAACATCTTGTGCTACTTGGTAGAAAAAGAGAGAGAAACCAGTTGGGTCGCAAGTTTAATGTGGAAGGAATAGAATCGATGCGGTTCTATATTAGTACCGTTGATTAATTCATCTAATATATTCGTAATTGAATATGAAAATTCGAATATTACGTAACGGGTAGTCCAGTCACTAGTACATGTCCCCCCTTTAATTTATTAAAAAAAAGGAAGAAATTTCATAAATCTAAAAGCGAATTAAAGGAAGAGGAAAATTTTTTTAAAAAAAAGTGTGGAAAGTCCCACATATTAGAATTATAGATATGAATTCTTGATTTTTTTCAGTGTATGCGACCTGATAAGCAGATGTTTAAAGGTCCCCGAATAATCCATTGCTCGAGTAGAGTTGGCTCGCTGAGGGGCAATGCTCATTAGACATGAATATTCTCCACGTACAAGACTCGAACCCGAGATCTCATTTCAAGGGAAGAGATGTCGGACCATTTCAGTCAACTCATATTGATTATAAAGTCCTAATTTTAGATCGGGAACGATGTTAGCGTATCGATCTCCCTTCTCTGTGTAATTATTTATTTTTAGGAATTGTGCATGTCCCGTACTTTTTTTTAAAAAAAATTACGAGGAAACGAGATGCTTGATAATGTCGTGTTGGACCCCTGACGCGTACCTTACTTGGATCCCACCGAATAGTGCGTTGCTCTGCGACGCACTGCTTTTATATATGACAGACAGCAAGTACTTGATATTAAAAAAAAGACACGTTCAATTGCAATGGTCCATTGATCTTATTCTCATGCCCCCGGCCACATCACTTTGTGTCAATATATATACACACATATATACATATAACGTAGCTATGTCAAGTGATTCAGTGCGTCCTTTTTCGATAATTTTAAATTCGAGTTTTGATAGAGGAGAGAAATTTATTATCTGAAGCATTTCACCCTTTGAGAAGCATTCGGGTCTCGAACCTAAACTAACGAGGATGTCATTTGGATTAATCCCAAAGGATTCAGCCTAATGGGTAAGGAGGTGCGAAAATATTATCCCTGCCCACCTTAGAAATCCCCGAGGGTCACACCGTACTTTTGGGTTTATTATGTCTTGTGCGCTTGTAGGGGTACGAATCGGATCACGAAAATTAGTCGAGCGAATTTCATACGTCCCACATTTTTGAAAAACGGGGAAAGTGTCATTTACGTTCTAAATACCAGGACATGACGTAAACAGAAAAATACTAAAGTAGTATTGTGGTGTCGAGGCGTGTTCTCTGTAAGTGCGCGGTAATATGACATAGTGGAACGGAGAAAGTCAAGCATTTAACAATGGCATGACTTTAACAACGCGTTACATGACCGGAAGCACCACGAGAATCCACGAAGGCGACCGAGCCTCAAGTGCGACTTCGACACATAAGAAAAAGAAAATGGAAGGTAGAAATGGCAAAATGGATGGATTGACGATGAGGTAGATGGTCGAATCCTGCAGGAGAGAAGCAAATGGAATTGTGCGATAGGTTTCAAGGTACAAGAGCTAGGGGTGTGCATGAACGGGTATAGGGTAGACCGGAACCAGTGGGAACCTACCTTATTGGATAGGTTTTAGGTAGATCTCCATGAAAATAAGGCAGGTTCTGGGTAGTGAATTAAGGAACCGCTGTCAGTTTCATTTCTGATTCCGACACACATGATAGTCAGAACCGGAACTGGAACATGTTAATTTATTTCCGCACTTAATTTTAATCGTTCGTGACTTTTAAATTTGAACTCCAATATGCAAACCGTTTAGATAGTTGCATTCCTAACTTGATAAACTTCATTTGATATAATAATTATGCATATTTGATGAATTTTCTTATCTAAAATATCATTATAACTTAAAATTAGTAATAGATAGAACTAAATACAATAAAAACACATTCAAAAGTTATACATATTTTATTATCATAAAAAATATATCAAATAATAATTATTATGAAAAATATTGAAATAATTCATATTATAGAAGTAAAAGAATAAATAATAAGCAGGTTCCAAGAGAATACCTAGAACCAGTAGTATCTTACAGGTCCCGAGTAGGGTCCGGTTCTAATATTTAATATGGTAGGATCTGATTCTAAGATTTAAGAACCAGCCTTATACATGGTGGGATCTGGGAACCACGAAAAAAATGCAGTGTATCCCGACCCGCTCACCCCTAATAAGAGCTATCAAGGACCTATGTTTTCATGGAAGTTTTTGTTGTCCCGTCATTGGATTGTTTAACAATTTAATCTAAGGGTTCACAATCAACTATTCAAATCGGGGAAAATAATTCAACCGTTCATGATCGTTTTCCTCGTGGTTTAGAAAACTTGCCATATATCTACATACAAATGCACTAATGGCAATGGCATGTTTCTCATTTTGGCCGGTTTTCAAAATCTTTTTTTTTTTTCATAAGCATGATTCCAGGTTACAAGAAAGTGGGCATTATACAGTGACATTATTTTCAATCTAAGATTAGAAAATCCCGGATTCGATTTTTATTGATAAAATTTCTTGTACCCTTTTAATCTTATCTTCATTCCACCTTTTTAGAATGATTTCGGATTTCGAGTCTTGTAAAATGGATGGATCCAGCAGGGATATGGAAGCATTGATCTATTTCAAAGGCAGTGGAGGCTGGTCATCTTCTATGTTGACTGTGTGGTGGCGCACTCGCTCCGGTGCCCCCCACGATCATTGACACCTCAACCATTCACATCTGAGCCAGGAAAAAATACCGGAAATATTATATATTTATTATTTTTGACACTTGAATTATATAAATTTGAAAATGACTTATTTAGTCCTGTAATATTAATTATGTTACACTTTTATCTGAAACATCACTATTCCATTAACAGAACTATTAACCGTGTCAAGTCCACATCAACGAAACAATGACGATTTGGACTGAAAGTATAATGGAACTAATCTTATAGGATTGATTGTATTTTAAACTTATAGAACTCAACTGTAAAAAATATGATAAACATTTAGGAGTTCCGCTCATTCCCATTTCAAACTAAACCATATCATAAAAAAGAAAAAAAAGTGAACCTATTTAAATCGGTTCTGATGGACAGACTAAGACGATAAAGAACAAAGGAAAGATGAGCAATGAGACAATTTATAAAATTAATGCCCGATTCCGGTCCCTCCAGTAGTGGAAGGGTCATGCCTAAGCTGGTAATTAAAACAATTGATTCGGAGGTAGTAAGTTGAGGTTGGTCCAGTAGCTCCTTCATTAAATCTCAAATGAGTAATTTCATGATCAATTTTCAGGTTGGAAATATTGACAAAAATTTTTCCAGGTATCGCAACCAGACCGCAAATTAGTTTTAAGGTGCACTTCTGCTGGCCCGGGATCACAAGGATATTACGTGGTGCAAAAAAAAAAAAAAAAAGAGCAATTGATTCAGCAGTAGCGTATGAGCCGGTTAGTCTTGTCTAGTTAATGACAATTACTGCACACAGCTGTAATTTTCCACGTATGGCAACCCTAAATTATGGGGCGATACCGAGTCCTATGTCACAGTGATAAAATAAAATAGGATCAATAAAATTAATCTAATTAATAATAATTGTAGTAACTGCTCGGTAATTATTACATCAAGTTACATGACCATGCCATACATGGAAGAGTGATTGGGATGAGAAAATCTTAAAAAATCCTAATGTAATAAGAAAATATCAATTAAATTACTTTTATTAATAATAGTTATTATGATAATCAACTCAAGTGATTAACGCTAATTAGTTCACTTGTTGCATTTTCATTGATGTTTTCTCGTGCAACATGGGGTAGAATTAGTTAAGAATTTCTCTATCAAGATAGCAAGTAATAGGGAATAAGGAGAAATAGGAAGTAATAGGGAATAAGGAGAAATAGGCGACGTTAGAAGCACTAATCAAATAGTAGGAAATGAGCAAATTAGTATTAATCGTTCGGGCAGTTATCATAATTATTATTAAGGGCAATTTATATTTTCCTACCACATTATTGTTAGATAAGATCGTTTAAGATTTTCTCGGGAATAAGAGAGCCCATACATATTCCAATGTGAGCTCACATCAGAGCTTGTATCGCAGGTGACCATAGAACCCGGAGTAGATAAAGAAGGCCACAACCACAAGGTGACATTTCATTGCTTATTTATTACAGTATGAGTGCAGAACCCAAACATCTCACATGCATTAGGAAGCAGTTACATTATAGTCTCAAGGTTTTTACTAACAGTTACATATACTACGCATTTTCATCAACTTCCCTCCCCAACCACAGCTGACGGTACAGCAGTAATTCTTGGTAAACTGTCCGGTACCCTATGCGAAGGTGGAGTTGAGTTTCTGATGCAGCAACCAGTCTTCTTCACTCGCAGTTTGTGTCATAACTCGCGAGCCCCATCAGCTCTGGACCTTCCAATCTAGGATTCTTCTCAAAGCTGCAGTGGACGACAAAAAGAATTAAGGTATCACTCCCCCCATCAATAGAAAAGAAAACATACAAAGAGTTGACGGAAGGAACGAACAGGGAAGATGAATGCCTTGTCCGCACGTAGATCAACAATTACATACATGTCCGTGGCATCAAGTATTAGCAGAAATGCAAGAGAAACAGAATTTTGATGATTTCGTGTCTATCAGCAAGTCTTGAAGAAGAACCAAATGAACTAGAGATGCAACCAGCATGTTGATAAGCCCAGGGCAAGAATACACACTATGCAACCTCCCAAAAAAGGTTCTTACCAATAGAGATAGGATGCAAAATGCTAAAACACTCCACCAGCTGCAATCTTAGTGGCAATTTCTGAATAGGATTTTTCTATAACAATATCCCTAGCACTAAAATCTGAGTAACTAAAATGCCCTTCAAGTGGCGGAAAGGCTGGAAGGAACTTCTAAGTCTATATACCAATGATACAATCACAGTCAAGCAGAGAAAAGAGAACACTGACGAAGAGGACAAGCAGAAACAACACAAAGGAAATGGACAACAGGGAAAAGACAAGAGTGTCTCAGGCAGACTCGTATCAACAGAATCATGCAGAACATTGTAAACTTAAGAACGAATAAGGAACATTACTTCTCCAGTGGGATGTGCTCAAACGAGCCAGTGGTAGGGATCGGACCACAGAGATTGTTGTTTGAAACATCCCTGGAAGACAGACGATTGAAAGAGTTAGGTAATGCTTCCACACGTAGAAAATATTTTACAGCAGCACATTCAACAATCAATGACAATAAGGCACATCACTTACACGACTTTGAGTGTAGAAATATCGGCAAGTTCCCTTGGAATTCGTCCACTTAGCCTATTGTCATTCAGCCGGCTACACCAAATCCAACAAACAATAAAAGAGAACTCTGAATGGAGCATTCAACTTTCATAAGATAGGAAGTAGCTTTGTAGATGAAAAATCAGCATAACAGATATTCGTCACAACATAATGCACCTGCTGATGACCTATGAAAACTTTAATTCACTTACAGAAATACAAGGGACTTCAATTTCCCAAGAGATGGAGGGATGACTCCCGATAAGTTGTTGTTGTACAAGTCCAAACTTATAAGACTTTTGAGATTACCTAGCTCGGGCGGAATAGTTCCTTGAATATTATTCTTGTAAAGCTCCCTGCATTAACAAAAGAAGGAAAAAGATAAGACAGAGGAGCTCCAAATGGCTGAAATAATCCCATGACAACTAAAGCAAGTTATTGGTAATCCAGCTATGGAAACATACAGATACTTTAAGTGCTCAAGTTTCCCAAGTTCAGGCACCAGATGTCCAGATAGATTTGAATTACCTAAATCCCTGCCAAAATAATCACAAGTTAATGGTGGAAATAATCTGAATTAGGACAACAAAAACCATTTATTTGAATCACCCAAATCTCAGACATACAATGGCTTGAAGACTTGAAATGCAAAAGATCTCAATAGACAACTCTACCATAAATGGTGTTTCACAAGAATGTAATGATTTTATCCCAGCCAATTACAAGAGAGAGATAAGAACTCCAAAAACGTAAACTGAAGGACTACCTGATATAATATCTCGCTACGAAAATGCCAGAGTTAGTTTCATTATCTCTATTAAAAGATGTAACAGTGGAATGCAGGAAAAGAACCAGTTCAAGCTTTTTGATGTGGAAGTCCACATCGAACCCCTGGCTAGGATACAGACACAAAGACGAACCCAACCCAGGTTCGATGTGGACCTCCACATCGCTCTTGATACCAATATCAAAGAAATCAGCTACATCCATGACACCAATTTGAGTGGTGAACGTAGACGGCAAGCATCTAATGCAATACAAAATTACCCACGAAAGAGCAGACAACAGACAATTATGCCCGTCAAATCAAACTTCCCTACTTGTTGAGAAGAATCGGACAAGACATAAAATTTCAGCTTATAACAAGAAGTTCTGACAAGATGTGCCAGAAACCATATTCTATCGTTGCCCCAAACTGATTACAGGGAAGACTCCATTGGACCATGATACTGTTCCATCATCCAATACTCAATGATGATCTTCACTCTCCAATTAGGAGGTTTCAGCTTAGCCGTGAAGTCCGAGTCCATGGAAAGGATAAAACGTTGATGAATCAGCAGATGCAACATGGTTACAGAACTCGACTGAGATGAACGTGCGCCATGCACGCAGCTAATATTAGCAACAGCGACGTTTGATTATGGAAAAAATGAGCATCGCACAATAGAGAGAGAGAGAGAGAGAGAGAGAGAGAGAGAGAGAGGGAGAGAGAAGAGTACAGGCGTGTGACATGACCGTCCTGATCGCAAGAGACATGGAACCAGGTACAGGGGTTGACGAGATTTGGATCCCAGCTCTGGAGCACGTTTTCAGGATCGGACAAGCTTCGACGCAGAGCGCACAGAGCGTCTCCGTCGGAGTTTCCATACACCGCTAGAGGGACCACCGCTGCCACCAGCACGATCAGTAAAGTAGCAAAGAAGCTCGTCAGCGACGCCATGGCCGGTCTCCGCCCCCTAAAAAGCTTAGCGAGCCCGTTGGCAGGACGCGGTTCAGTTGAATCGGAGATCTCTAGGGTTTGAGCTGGTCTGGAGGAAGAGGGGAGAAGTGGATGAGAAATGGGGAGAGGAGTCTTCTCAGTCAATGGAAGTGGAAGACTTGGAAGAAGGATCGGCTTCGGGAACGTCAGCGGAAAGCGTTTTCCACCTTTCCCGGAATTTCAGTTGCGTTTTTGCCCTTTTCCTCTTTCCTAGTTTTCCATTCAGCCTTTTTTTCTTTCTTCCTTCCTGTACCAGTCCTCCTTTTATTACTATTTCCCTTTTACATCCGAGAAAAATAATTCTTCACATTTTCATCCCAGTGAAGCTATCACTGTACTTAATAAAAAAATTCATCGGAATTAATCAAAACCTATTAAATTTCAAAATAACTGTGATACAAACAAAAAAATGGTTATAAGAGATTGGTTATGTTCAATTCAAAAGTTTAAATAGACAGCAGTATTTTATCATCTTATATTTTTCATAATTTTTGCTATATTTTTAAGATTGTAATTCTCAACACTCCTCTCATATTACTTTCTCACCTGCATTTGAATACTCACCTTCATAAAATAAGCAGGAGCCAAACATTTTTGTGCAGTATCTGGACGATGAACAGATAACACATAAAATTTTCACTGAACTTGAGAGATAGGACTCGAATCCTATCTCGGAGTTTAAGATGATGGGGTACATTATTTAGCCTCGCATATTCCTTCAATTTTCATCTCCGACCGGTCCCATCTTTAAGGTAAAATGAAAAGACACTCAATAATGAATCCTTCGTATATGTATTATACAGGGAACCTCGGCTTGACGATTCCAAACACGAGATTGTTCAGTATCTCTCTACTGTTAGATGAAGAGTGAAACATGAGCGGTTTCCCATCTAACAACGGGGTGAGACCGGCATGGAATTTTCCTGGAAAACGCAACAGATTTGTTCCATTTGCGTGGATAGAGCATCAATGATCAGCATTAACAGAGACCAAGGACCCCCGGCTAGGAGAAAGACTTGTATACAACGGATATGTAGTACGGCGAGTCTATCAAATTAAATTATTTTTAAGATTGTTTTTTTATTTTTAAATTTTATTAAAAAACATAAAAAAAATGAATACTATTAACTTGTAATATCACGTCAGTACTACTATTTAGTATATTAATTACACACAATACTCTCGCATTGGTTAGGGGTTTGGTACGATCATACCCCCGACCCACGACACCGTGACTCGACGGGTTAGGGAACAAGTCAACGGGATAAAAAGTCGTACTTTGGGCCTGGGATCTTATGGGATGGATGCGGGCTTGTCCTGGTCGGACCGGACCACAGCGGACAGGAGCCCACCAAATGGTAACTAATCTTCAATTTTTCTAATTATTTATTTTTACTGTTCGTAATACATTTTTCAAAAGATTAACGAGACCACAAAAATTAATACTCAATGGTAAAATTGTACAAAATATTATTATAAAATAAAAAGTATAAATTTATAATCGATTATAAGATTAATAATCTCATAGCAGAAGTCTGAATCTAGTAAGGGTAAAGATAATTTGGGCCGAGATTGTTTTGTGAAAACTTTAGGGTTCAGACTTTTTTGTCTCGACTTTTTCATGCTAAAAAAATGTACCGCGAACCATTTGAGAAAATAAAAATTAGGTGTTTTGAGTTGGACTTTTTGGAGTATTTTTCTGGCTCGATTTTTTATGTAATAGTAAATTAATTTTAAAAATAATAAAATGAAATTAATTATAATAAAAAAATTACCGAGTCTAGATATTTTGACGTACTAATAACTTAATTAACGTAAACACCAACAATATAAGAAGTATAAAATATCAAATATATTATTTTTATTTGTCAAAGTTGAATAAGCATACAAATTATTAAATATGATATTCTAGTTCTTCTATAATTTCGTCAGGTCTTGGATTCTGAAGAGTTTTTCAGGTTGGGACCCAACTTTTATCGGTCATTTTTCCTCGCCTTGGAAAAATGACCTAATTTTATTTAGGGCCACGAAAAAATAGATTTTCCGGGTTAATCTTGATTGATTTTTTGGTTTTTTATTTTTAGGTCTTTTCTTACATCCTTAGGTTTTAGAAATCTAGAGTAGTTTTATTCCACAAGGGTTGTGCCTATGGTAAGACCGTGCCGGGGCCAAGGGTTATCCGGCCACATCCTTATTAGGTCTGATAATTTTTGACACGAGACGATAACCCGACCCGACCCGACAACCCGACCCGACACGAGTACATATGTTTAATTATATATTTATGTGCCAAACTCATTAACTCATTTAAATATATTAAGTTATAATTACAATTATGCCATACATATTTAGTTATACGGATTAAACGTATCGTGTCGTGTCAATATGGGTTTAAATGGATCGTATTCGTCTTTAAAGTTTCTGACCCGTTTATTAAACAGGTCGTATACGGTTTGAGATACTTTTGACATGAACCCGTTTAGACACGACAAATATTATCAGGCTTAATCCTTATTGAGTTGGCTGGGCACGATAAAAGTCGAGACGGTCCGAATCGCTACCACTAGTCGTGCCTCACAGTCGTTCACGGCAGACCACAACGTGACCTCGTAGAAGGCAGGTAATTTGTAGGAAAAATCTCCGGTCCTTTGACGGTTAAATATGCCAACAATGATTATAGAACGTTAAAACCTTTTTATTAATTTAAATTATTAATTGTGAAACGTAGAAGCTTTCCAATTTGTTCCATTGGGTTGAATGGACTTTCCAATACCAAAATTAATTACCATAGTTAAAAATTTATTCACGTACAATTTGATATTGCAGAGATTTCATATTTTAAATTTTAATTATGCAAAATATGTTAGAATAGCTTTTCGGATACCGATTTTTTTGACTGTATTAAACTTTTAACAATGTGATTGAATATAGATATTCGAATCTGACATAGTAAGTTATTTTTTTATATCGATGGTGTTCATAATGTAATAACTCATTAATCTATCAAATAATATATTATATAATTTAACACCCTTCATTATTAATATTTATATATTGATCCCGGAAGAATCGAACCCTGAGCCGGCGGGTTAGTCTTTGTACTGTTCTTGTCCTTTATCTAATTATCAAATAAATATTTCAGCGGACTTGAAAGCATTTTATTGGATTCAGTTAATGGGTTGAGACTGGTTTCCACGTGGCTCTTCAGGCCACCAACGGATCAGATTCCTAATAAAGAAAGGAAAAGGACTAGACAGTGACTCAACGTTTCTTTTCCCTTCTCCTAGGATTCTCCCACACAGGAACCCTCCTGTACTACCGCATTTACCCCTGCACCTGTCAGCGTCTGAGCGAGAGACACTGGACTTGGACCGACATTATCCATTCAGTCTGGGGTTGAAAAGGTCAGCTCCGGAAAACAAAAGAAAATCGACCGTTTTTCCTTTAAAAAATTGAGACTAATATTACAAAAAATAAAAATTTTAAAAATGAGGGGACAGCACAACGCACGAGGGAACCGGTGTAACCGATGCCGGGCATTAACGCCTCAGTGCGGTTCAGCGTGCTCCTCCTCAATGACCGAGTCCTTCATAGTTGTTGAGTGCGGGCGGCCACACCGTAAGACTCATTCCTGTCTGACTTTTTTCCCGTCCACGCGTGGGCTGGTGGAAAAATTAGATGAGAAATCCGTGCTACACGGAGTATACATTATGTCAGTAGAAATAATTAATTATAAATTTATATGTAAATAAAGAGACTGAATAAATATAATTAATATATATAAAAAAAGTGGAGAGAAGAAAAAAAGTAAGAAGAGAGAACATATAAAAGTAAGTGGTGAGAGAGAAAAAGCGAGTAATTATTTATACTCATTACTTTTACTGTTTTATTCTTTTTTTATTTTAAATTTAAGGGTTATTAAAAATTTTAATTGTTACACACAAATGATAAATATAAAAGTTAAAAAAAAACCAAATGAGTGATGGATCTGTTTGCAGTAATGATATAAATTTAGAATAAATTATTTTTTTGAAAAATTCTCTCATGAAATTAATTCTTAAAATAAATTAATGAGAGAACTTAGACACGATAAAATGGAATGACTTTTAGCTAAATGGTAAATAAGGTTAAAAAGAATAAGTATAAATAAAAATATTATAAAAAAGGAAATTTATAAACTAGAAAAAAGGAAAACAAAAAAAAATTAAAATTTCCAAATCTATGCAAAATCACCGAAAGAACGAGATCACAGTTGCGAGCGCACCCGCGTTAAGGTGGGAGCGCTTGTGGAATATCGCGTCTCTCAGGGTTTTCTCAAATTTTTTCTAATTAGGAAATTGACGAAGGCAAGAAGCGAGTCGTTCTTTTTAAGCTGAGATCACTCTTCTTTGTCTCTCTCTTCCCTCGCCACTGGCGTTGACGAACTTCCTACCAAACTCAGTGACCCTCCAACTCCCCCTCACCACCATTTCCCTCGTTCCCTTCCGCTCTCTAGGGTTTTGGACGCATACCCCTTCGTCTCAGAGGTAACTTTCTCGGCCTAAATCCTCAGGCGAGGAGGCCTCTGCAGTATTCTATTTCTCTTTTTCGAGTCGGTTTGCCGAGTTTTCATGGCGTTTGACACTGTGTCACGGAGTGTGTGGTCTCTGTTCTCCTGCCATGGCGGTTTTGATATCTGAAATGAGCAATGTCATTGCGATTTTGACTGGTCTTGGGTCTTTTTGGAGGCGATCGTCTCTGTGCGCTTCCTTTTTCGTTGATCCTGTGGATCTCTTAGGCCTCTCTCTGGCAAAAGTGGCGGCTCTTCTTCTGATTGTTTGACACCTGTCGGGCTAATGTAGCTTTTTTCTTCAAAATTTTCCGCGGTTCATGGGTCTAACTGGTCGTGCATGCCGATTGTTTTGACTCCAGCTGTTAACTAGAGTGACTTTCCAGTCGGAGATTTTATCCTGTTGTTTCTGCATAGTATCTATCCTGCCTGCGACGTTTCAAGGTTGCCTGTGCTTATTTGTCCGCTGCCCCATTTTCTTTCGCCGCATTACCTGAAATAGTTTGAATTCTCTTGTTCTGTTTGAGGGATGTTTTCCCTTTTTATTTTCTACTATTCTTGCTCGCTTCATTTACCATGTACCCATGCTCTTTTGCTTTTACTGGAGTTTTGTAATACTCTTATTAGGCAAATGAGTTGGGTGCACTTTGACATTAGAGCTGCATTTACATTCCATCATTTCACAACTCGCGCCACTCTTTTTGAGTTGAGTCTCGACTTTTTGCTGCAGTTTTCTTTGTTATTTATGTGATATATGATGATATGTTGTCTGGATGTCAGTAGCTAAGCCTGTTGATTTGTCATTTAGGCATATTAGTTCTAACTACTAATCTGTTGAGTGCCTTTCTCTGCTATGGGGTTTGCTATGAATAATTGTTTCTGTAGTTTTATTTCTAATCAATCCCCGTCAGAATGTTTCTTGTATGTTCTATGTCACATTTGGGGTAGTTCAAGTTTTCTCAATACCTATCATGGAAGCTCCTTGCCACATATGAGTCCAAGAACAGCCTGAATGAGAAAAAAATGGAAGCTGCTTATTTTACCTTGTTATGCCTATGTTATTCTTAGGATCAATTATGGAGTCGCAAGAACTTAATGGAAATGGAACAAATGGGTCAGAGAATGCACTGCCACCTCCCCCTCCTCCTCCTGCTATCCCACCAAATGTAATTCCTGAACAGGCAGAACAAGGACCAGGTCACGTTCCTGAACCAATCAAGAAGAAGTCTGACCGTTTTCCCATGGCCAGACGAGGCCTTGGCAGCAAAGGCCAGAAGATACCGCTGCTTACAAATCACTTCAAAGTTAATGTTACCAATCTCGAGGGCCAGTTCTTCCATTACTCTGTATGTACTCCAATTCTATCCTTTCTGCTTTGTTTTTTTCATTTTTTTCTCTATCTGATGACGGAGAATGCTACTGTATTTTCGCTAATTCGTGCTTTCAAAATTTTAGGTGTCTCTTGCCTATGAAGATGGTAGTCCTGTTGATGGCAAGGGTGTTGGGAGGAAAGTGATTGATAGAGTTCACGAGACTTACAGTAGTGAGCTAGGTGGAAAGGATTTCGCTTATGATGGAGAGAAGAGCTTATTCACTGCCGGGCCCCTTCCACGCAACAAGCTTGAATTCACTGTAGTGCTGGAGGATGTTACTTCAAGCAGGTGGGCATGCAAGTGATTTATGTAATGCATTGTAAATATTGTTTCCATACGGCTGTCTGTGAACTTGTTTCTTTTGCAGGAACAATGGAAATGCTAGCCCAGATGGCCATGGCAGTCCAAATGAGGCTGATCGGAAAAGATTTCGCCGGCCATACAGGTCAAAAGCATACAAAGTCGAAATAAGCTTTGCTGCTAAAATTCCTATGCAGGCAATTGCCAGTGCTCTGCGTGGCCAGGATTCAGAGAATTCCCAGGAGGCACTTAGGGTGCTTGATATTATCCTGAGACAGCATGCTGCTAAGCTGTAAGCAATGCTGTTTGCTGTTTTTAGTTTTTACTTGTCTTTTACGCCGGTGTTCCAATCGACACTGAGTTATACACAATACATGCAGGGGTTGCCTTCTTGTTCGTCAATCGTTCTTTCACAATGACCCCAAAAATTTTGTTGATGTGGGTGGTGGAGTTCTTGGATGCAGGGGATTCCATTCAAGTTTCCGAACAAGTCAGGGAGGCTTGTCTCTAAATATTGGTGGGTGCTTCGACTTTGAATTGTTATTTCTGGGTTTGATTGCTCTCCTAACAAACTCCTTTTTCAGATGTATCTACTACGATGATTGTAAGGCCTGGACCTGTGGTGGATTTCTTAATTGAAAACCAAAAAGTGAACGATCCTTATTCGCTTGACTGGGCCAAGGTTATCAGCATTCAAGACCTTGGTTTTAGGGCCGTTCGTATGCTCTTTTACTAATAAAACTTTTCCTTTTGCTGTTTCAGGCGAAGCGGATGCTTAAAAACCTGAGGATCCAGGCTAGCCCCTCAAATACTGAGTACAAGATTACTGGCTTGAGTGAAAAGCCATGCAAGGAGCAATTGTATGTGTCCTTCCCTACTCCATCCCCAGCTCCCCATCTTTGTCTCTGATTTTTCTTTTGTGTTTCATATACGTAGCTAGGTTCATATGTATGTAAACCTCTTTACCCTGATTAGTATTTGATGGATATTGATGCCTTTTGCAGATTTACTTTGAAGCAGAGAAATGGAAATGGGGAGGCAGAGCCTCTTGAAACGACTGTCTATGAGTATTTTGTCAATCATCGCCATATTGATCTAAGATATTCTGGAGATTTTCCATGCATCAATGTGGGGAAGCCGAAGAAGCCAACGTATATTCCCATTGAGGTACATGGGGAGATTTTATGAATTTGCTAGTTGTAGCTGGTGGGAAGTTGGTGGCTGTTAACTTGTGCTTTGAGATTTCTTTTTATAGCTCTGCTCCTTGGTGTCCCTGCAACGCTATACAAAAGCTCTAACCAATTTGCAAAGAGCTTCTCTGGTTGAAAAATCAAGGCAGAAGCCCCAGGAGAGGATGAGAGTGCTGGATGATGTAGGTCACTCTGAAAGTTTTTATGCATGATATACATTAATAAGCAACTGAAAGCAAGTCTGCTCAACTATCTTTAAATTCTCTTGCAGGCACTTAAGAGGAATAATTATGCTGCGGAACCTATGCTACGCTCTTGTGGTATCAGCATCAGCAGTAACTTTACTCAAGTTGAAGGGCGTGTGCTCCCTGCTCCTAAGGTATTCTTGAATTGGCTTCCCAGTTAACTGGTAGGTCCAGTCAGTTTATATATTGTGATCTAATATACATGGTCCTTTGGTAGGCATTGTCCTAAAGATGTGATCTCTTTTATTTTTTTTTCTTTTTTTTTTTCTGCTTTTTTTGGAGTTAAATCAGTGCGTGCGTGCGTGTGTGAACTTCACATCTTTTGTCCAATAATTCATGGAGGTAGTTTCATTGTGTTATTTTATTATATCACTTCTCTCACCCTGATTTTAGTTCCTGTTTTTCCCTTTTTAGTTGAAAGTTGGCAATGGGGAAGATTTCTTTCCCCGCAATGGACGATGGAACTTCAACAACAAGGTGAGTAAGCTATCTCCGGCTGATAATCGGTCTGTATTTTCTGATCTGAATTCTGACCCTTTTTATATGCTTGTGGCTCTGCACAGAAATTGGTTGAGCCAACTAAAGTGCAAAGATGGGCTGTGGTGAACTTCTCTGCCAGATGCGATATGCGGGGTCTTGTCAGAGACTTGATTAAATGCGGGGATATGAAAGGAATTGTAAGTTGCACCATCTTTTCTGTTCCCCAAACTCTGTTTTATTTATTTTATCAGAGCCTCTATTCCTTGAGATTTGCCAACAACTGATTGAATTTCTTTACATTTGTTCTCATGATGTAGCCAATAGAGCAACCGTTTGATATATTTGAAGAGAACCCTCAGTTTAGACGTGCTCCCCCTGTGGTTAGAGTGGATAAAATGTTCGAGGAGATACAGTCTAAACTTCCTGGCGCTCCACAGTTCCTTCTTTGTCTGCTTCCAGAGAGGAAAAATTCAGAACTCTATGGTTGGTTTGTTTTAATTTGACACTTTTATTTCATGAGCCTAAGGAGGGGTTTTTTGACACTGAATTCAATTTCCTAGGGCCTTGGAAGAAAAAGAATCTTTCAGAATTTGGCGTTGTTACTCAGTGCATTGCTCCCACAAGGGTGAATGATCAGTACCTAACAAATGTTCTGTTAAAGATCAATGCAAAGGTATCTGTTTACCTTAATTAAATTTATCCAAAATTTTCCTTGATGTTTAAGATAGCATATTTGTTAGTCTTCTGGTTTGTAAACTTCTATTGACTTATCCACTTAATTTCTTGCAGCTTGGAGGTTTAATTCCATTCTATCTATTGAGCTTCTCCAATTAACTTTATGCAATTTTTTCCTTGATGTTTGGGATGGAATAATTGTTATTCTTCCAGTCTGTGTCCTTCTATCGACTTATTCACTTAATTTCTTGCAGCTTGGAGGTTTGAATTCCATTCTGTCTGTTGAGCATTCTCCAAGTATCCCCATGGTTTCTAAGGTCCCCACTGTCCTCATTGGAATGGATGTTTCCCATGGCTCCCCAGGGCAATCTAGCCTCCCGTCTATTGCTGCAGTTACGTGCTGGTTACCTTACATATGCTCTCTCTCTCTCTCTCTCGCTGGCCCTAAAACTTTCAATTTTGTTTACCTATAATGTAGGTTGTTAGCTCTCGGCACTGGCCATTGATATCTCGATATCGAGCTGCAGTCCGTACACAGTCACCGAAGGTTGAAATGATAGATTCTTTGTTCAAGAAAGTGTCTGATACTGAGGATGAAGGCATAATGAGGTGGGTTTTGTCTTTCATTGCAATAGAGGATGAGTTTTAATTTTTGCATTTTGGTGATAGGTCAAATCTATTAGTAGAAACCCCATTTTTTTTCCTTTTTTTGATAGAAGTAGAAACATTAGATGCTTCTGGAGATTTCATGATTCCTTCTGCTCCTAGTCTACTAACCCTATAATCTTTGTTGCTTTGTACTGTACACTATTTTGTTTTATTGCAGGGAGCTGCTTCTTGATTTCTACACGAGTTCAGGCAAAAGGAAACCAGATCAGATAATTATATTCAGGTGAGTTGTAGCCTTCAAATTTTTGTTGGGGGCATTATCCTGTTCCAACATGAGTTTTAGCTACATTATAGAGATGTTTGGTGAGATCAAATTCTGCCTGTTGCATATTAATACAGCTGTCCATTTGTTCCAGGGATGGGGTCAGCGAGTCACAATTCAATCAAGTTTTAAATGTTGAACTGGACCAGATAATTGAGGTTATATGCCAAATATAATACCATTGGCTCTTAAAGTTTTGGCATTTTCTTTCGGAGAATATTATTCCTGAAGGTTTCTTTTGAATCCTGTATGTTGTAGGCATGCAAGTTTTTGGATGAGAAATGGTCCCCCAAATTTGTGGTGATTATCGCGCAGAAGAACCACCACACCAAGTTTTTCCAAACTGGAGGCCCTGACAATGTTCCACCTGGTATTTATTCTGTTGCTTCTGATTGTTGAATGCAAGATTTGTTCTTCCATCAGTGCATTCTCTAATGCATTCTTCCATCGGGTTTCAGGGACCATCATAGACAACAAAGTTTGTCATCCAAGAAACAATGATTTCTATCTCTGTGCGCATGCTGGGATGATTGTAAGCATCGTCATTCATTTATATATTCCTTTTGCCGCATTCAACCATGTTTTCTTAAGAAGCTGCGACAAAACATGAGGTACTCGATTCATCTCTTCAATTTTCATAACTCTAGTTTTGGCTATCTTTCTCAGGGAACCACTAGGCCGACCCACTACCATGTCCTCCATGACGAGGTCGGATTTTCAGCCGATGATCTTCAGGAGCTGGTCCATTCTCTGTCCTACGTGTAAGTAGAAGTTTGCCAACTAATCTTCTTGTGTTGCCTTGACTATTTTTGCTAGAAATTTCTAATCACAATCTGGTTTTCAACTGCAGTTACCAGCGAAGCACTACAGCCATCTCAGTAGGTAAGAATTACCGAACTGTTTCTAGGTTTGCATCTCCATCAATATGCTTGGCTGGCCCTCTAAAAACTCGTCACATGCTCCTTTAAATTCTTTTACATGCAGTGGCTCCAATATGCTATGCTCACCTGGCGGCTACCCAGATGGGGCAGTTCATGAAATTCGAGGACATCTCAGAGACTTCCTCGAGCCATGGTGGGGTCACCTCTTCAGGTGCTATTCCGGTCCCCCAGCTGCCCAAACTTCAGGAGAAGGTCTGCAACTCCATGTTCTTCTGTTAGGTGTGGTGCCCCCTCGAACTTAAGTTAAATCCCATCTGCCCTTATGGTTGTGCAAGAGTCGAAACTTGCTGGTTTCTGTTTTTGAGACTTTGAAAGGGCTCTCCTTGCAAGACGGCCATGTAAATATCGGTGGGTTAATCGGGCTTTGATGGATGTGACAAGACTTGACAGACTCAGGTCATGTTTATGCATTTGGTTAACCTGCGGGTCATGTTTATGCATATGGTTAGCGACCGATAATTCTGGATAAGGTACGTTTCTTTTGACGGTCATCAATCTTATTGCGGATCATGTCGGTGGTTCTTTTTGTCCCTTTTTTTTTGGATGGACGATCGTATCAGTGGTTCTATTCACAAGACAGGTTTTTCCATCTTGTACTGATTTTTTGTTTCTTCTAATGTTTTCCCTGAATCGGATGAGACTCAGAAGATTCCAGGACAAAACGAAATCACGTAAGAGGTAGAGACCCGATTGGATTCGCAGGGTAATGAGATCGAGAGGACAGTCTTTTGTGCAACGTAGTGGTGACATGTGCCAACCAAGCAGAATAGTTTATAAAAAATCTTGGAAGATATTTGGTGTCATAAATGTTGTCATGGTCTCGCAATGACAACATTATACAGGAGCCCCCAGCTTGATCGCTAAGAGGGAGGTTTAAAGAAATCTCAAGACTCCCATAATGGTGTAACATTGCCCAGTTTTGTCCGATCCAGACTGTTCATTCAACCGCAGAGAGAGAGACATCAAAAACCCAATTCGGGCAAAAAGAAAAAGAAAGAGGAAGGGAATACAAACCACACCGCACCAATGAATAATAATGAGACAACACCAGTACATATCCAAAAACTTCATTTCAATCCGTTATTTGCTCAGTTCGTCAATGACCCATTCCAAAATCTACAGCTTTATTTTCTTTCCTTGTGTTTTCCTTTTTCTTTTTTTTTTGAGGCTTCATGTTTCTACCTATGGACAAGCTACAATTACGGGCCAAACAAAGGACGGAAACATGAAGGAAACGGCACACATTATTGGCACCTCTTCGAGCCAGCAGCCTAAGAGAGGAAGGAAACTCAGGTTGCCAGCCTCTGCAACTCTTTCTTTCGGCCATGGTACAACATTGTCCTTTCTCCACAAGAAAATACCAAGTGTGTACATCATCGGCTGTCTGTCCCACCATCTTCTCTAGTGTTCGTTCGCGAAGAATTCAGAGCCCTTTAACATCATCAACTCTGTTAAGCTTGTCAGGATGGTGCAGATTCAAAATTGGGACTACGATACTCATTTCAATAGACCACAGCCTAGCAGTGGTCCTCCTTCACGGTATTGCTCTTCCTCTCTTTCGCCCGGAAATCATCCAAGCTTTTGTACTCTTCCCTCAGCAACTTCTCCAGCTCTGGGTGCTTGTCAAGAGGATCCTTCTGACTGTCCTGTCCACGATAGTGGTGGAATGCCCTGCCAACGTAAAAACAGTCAGTTAAGAACTTTCGTGCCCAGCAGTCAACCATGAGAAGATCCTGATTCCTAAAATGTTCTTGAAGGTAAATCCCTCTTAGTTTCTTCTTCAGTGCACTTGATGTATAAAACTAGGGACTGAGCTGATCTTCTCCTTGCTAAAGATCAACACGGAATCTGAAGCTTACCAGTACTTTTCGAGGCCATAGAGATTTCCTTTACGATAGAAGTCCAGAGTGAGCTGCTCAAAGTCCCTGTAGAGGTCCTCCCTGAATTCCTTCTCCAAGCCGTAACTGCAACAGACAGAAGAGAGGTTCCAAGAAGATTTCTAGTTCATGGATTCAAGGCACAAGCCTAATTATGAAGCAAGAGTATATGAATAGTCCCATCTGGATGGACCAAAAGTTGCTCTTGATTGTTTGGAGGTTGTAGGGAGGCTCACAAGGTTAATACCTATAGAACCTGAAGAGGCACTCTGTCCCATAATTGTAATTTGCAGCAGCATCTTCGAGTGCCAGTTTACGGAATTCATTATACATGGAAGGAACAAAGATGTCTCTTAGAAAGTATGACCAGAACCTGTAGAGTGTATTCATTTCCTGCATAAAATTCATAACGAATAAGAAGCTGAAACCATGAAATGCAGAAATAATCCTGCGCAAGTGGATTACGAAGATCTTATTTTCCACTCACTAGAGACCAATGTTAAAGAAGGAAAATAACAAAATCAGAAAACATGAACCTCACTGCACCCGATTCCCAATTTTTTTCTGTCATTTAGGCACCGCTTATGGAACTTCATGTACCTTGAGAGAAGAAAACAATGTGAACCAACATTACATCAATGTGTCAGATGCAATCAAATCAAAGGGTAAAGACCCTTACTTTTGCTGCTTGAAACCATTTTCCTCTAAAAGCTGATGGCTTGGGTGCTGAAATGGTGGAAACGACTTAGGCATTGATCCGACGGGTGGACTACTCCCAGAGAGAATTCCATGTGGTGAGACACTCAATTTCAAAGATCTGGCCCTGCGAAGTGGTTCAATTGGAAAACTGAATTCTGGATACAAGTAAAGAACAGGTTCATGATCTCGACAGTGAGTATCATGAAGATGACCTCTCTAGAAATAGTGATATAGACTTGAAGCATGGGTTCTTGCAACTACAGTAATTTGTCACTGACCCGGGATTATCTGGTGGTGTAGATCCAAAGAAAAATCCAATTGAATTGCTTGGTGGACTCTCTGATATTATCCCGAGAGAGTTCCGAGCAGTTCCATGATTCCTAAAGTTGCTTGAAAAAAAACGCTGTGTGTGGGATGAATGTTGCTTAGAAAAGGCTTTACTGTGCTTCTTCCTTGAAACGGCAGATCCAGAATCTGCGTGGCTACTGCTCCTAGCAGACTGTTCACCAGCAGTTGAATTTGATATTCCTGGGCCAAGGCCTGAGGATCTTGCATTTATGCTTCCGTTCTCCAAACCGGAGTTAGTCCTTCGATGATTTGATCGCTTATTTTTCAGTTCCTGCAATATTGAGCACCTTATTATAACAGTTAGTGGTTACAAAAATAAGATTAAAGGGAATCCAGAACATGTTTTCTTAACCTGCTCGTAGAAGTATAGGCCCTCATCTATTGCAGAAGCAATCTCCTTTGATATGCCTTTTGACACTTTCCCACAACTCTCAGGTCCTTTTGCTGCTTTGGTGTTCTGAGGCAACAGTTAATAATGTCAAAATGATAGTACCATTAATGTCTCTCTACACTGTTATATCCAGTAGCAGATGGCATCTCAGATAACAGCATGATAATAATTATTGCAGAGAGAACTTTTTCCGGGGAATTGCTTAAAAGAAAACCAGAACTGGAGGTTCAGTTTCCTCACAGGAAAAGTTTGTTTTTCATTTCCAGTACTTAGAGAGATAGCAAATGGATTAATTCTGATGACCACACCCATTTTCATTATCTCAACACCCATATAAATTTCTTGGAAAGAAAATTTAAAAATAAAATAAAATAAAAAAAATAAGTAAAAAAAAAAAAAAACATTGCTTCAAATCTAAATCCATGTAATCACCCTGGAAGTACATGTACAAATTTTCCTTTGACATGAAGGGAACCTCAGCTACAATATTGCAAGAGGAATGATGGTCAAGATTCCTCGTCAATTGTCATAAATAAGACAATAAAAGGGATAAAGAATCGATGATCCAAAATAACAGTATAAGAATGTGGACTATGAGACATCAGAAGAACAAAAGGTTTTTATGGATTCACATTACCTGTGTTACAATTACAAGTCTCTGAACATCACGATCATACACCTCTGTGTCATCATCTTCATCATCACTCCTACAAAATATAACAAAGTAATGAACCAAAGATTTTTTTGCAAAGACCAATGATTCAAAATAGTCAAAGAAGCATTATGAACTTTTCCATGAAGCATGTAAATGAAAAGAAGAAAGTGTTCCTTCAACTAAGTAGCAGGAGATCCTCACTGAAGCATTTTTGGTAAAGGTCCAACCAGACAACATATATACCCACTTCATCAGAAAAGAGATTAGCAGCGGTTATTAAACTGACCAAGTTGGAGAATATTTACAAAGAGCTATGCTCTGATTTCTCATCTACGTGTTCCTATAAAAGCCAGAAAATCTGCAGTTTCAACCTTCAAATCAACAATTTAACTATGTCTCAAAAAATAATTAAATATTCATAAGGTCATAGAAATATGCAGTACCTTTTTGTCGGGCCATTCCTATTAAGCATCTTGCGTTCAAACTCCAGCTCTTCGTCCAGCATAAAAGTACTAGCAAAATCATCAGACAAATCATTCGCATCGCGAATGGATGCATTCTCTGCAGTTTCCTCATTCTCTGTCACATGGTAACTATTCATTCCCACAGAATGAGTTGTTTTTGAATAGACTATGCTGGAGGACTTGAGACTAGATGAATGCGTAGAAGTTTCAGCAGCTGACACAGAAGTGCCCTCCCCACTTATGCTATGATTGTTATTTCTGTCTCTAGAGGAATGCGCTCCACCGTCTTCTGGGCCACTCCTTATGATACCTTCCTTTACAACGCTCTCCTCTGAAGGTGGTTCACTGAGACTCTCAGCAGACTGTTCCTTTGAAGTCTCAGCTTTTGTCGATAACTCGACTGCACTAGGAGATGGAAGCCGCTTTGACCAGTCATTGCGTCTTCTGATCTTGTCGCCCTGTTAATGAATAACATGTCAGTTTAGAATAACATGTCAGTTCAGAGAACATCGTTTGACTGAAAAAAGGAATGTATGTTGTGACAGACTGGCGCCTTTGTGAAGCATTCAATTATTTTCCTATCATTGTCCTCAGGCTACCAGGGATAATGGTTGTAGCAAACCGGCCAGCTCCATAGCTGGTAAAAACGGAATAGTTTGCTAGATCACACCACATTGGTGAATGATCGCAATTCTTCTGCTCAATAGAAAGGATCAGTGACAAATAAT
This sequence comes from Lagerstroemia speciosa, assembly GCA_037672795.1. Lineage (NCBI taxonomy): Eukaryota > Viridiplantae > Streptophyta > Magnoliopsida > Myrtales > Lythraceae > Lagerstroemia > Lagerstroemia speciosa. The sequence goes on from CM075305.1 coordinate 7,571,156, forward strand.
AGCATACCACTGAGAAGCAGTTATCTTCAGGAAATCAGATCGAGTGAAATTTTGAAAATATATACCAACTCGAGCACTTTAAATCTATGCACTTCAACCATGCAGAAAGTAACAACCTAAGCATCGAGTGAAACACATAAACTTGACCTTTACTTCAATGCTACTGGAACTCTGCAAGGCATATAAAATAAATGGTACATCCGTGCACATTCTCTTAACCTGCAGCACAAGTGAACCACACACAACTCAAAGCTCAGTGAGCAACAATAACCAATAAGTTGAACAAACTTTTTTGAATGTACTGATAAGTGAACAAACTTGCAGCAGGTACTAAAGAAATAGTCAACCATACACGTTTGAACTCAGCAATTTGAGATATCGGAACCCATCCTTCATCCTCCATCAATGAGATTAGATAGTGATCATTCTGCAAATTCTCATCACTGCCATAGAAAAAGAGTACGAACCTAAGAACATACAACATAAAAATGTTTTCTTGTGGATATAACTTGGCTAGTTCCTCAGTAGGTAATCAATGCAACCATTGATATATGTTAAGCGTTCAGTTATCACATGTTCAGTTATCACATGCAACATTTCTTTTCTAAGACTCACCTGAAGTAGTACTCAATTTGTTTGATTATGCTAGACTTTAAAGCCTGTGTCTCAGGAGGGAGTGATGGTGCTCCTGGACTGACAGGAGGCCGAATAAACTGGGGAGGGAATGGCCCTCTAATATAGCTTGTATGAGTAACAGGAACATAGTACATTGAACCAGGTCCTATATCAAGGGGAAAAAAGAATCATCTTCAATTTGCATAAGGCACCTAAACAATTTATAATAAGTGAATTATCTTACAAAGTGTACAATAAATTAATAAGAGAAATTAGGCATTTAAATGGTAAGAAGGGAGAAGTTTCAGAAAGGACAGATAACATCAAGGATGCCACCCTTTCATCATGTACCCCTTACTTCGAGCATCTGAATATATGACTTAACTCAGAACGAATTGGGTAAGGAACTCACTCTCGGAAGGTATTGAAACAATTATATAATTAAAAAAAAAAAGATCTAGACTTTAATATCAAAATTTGTGGATTACTTTCCCAGTGAGATTAAATATTGCGCCAAGAAATAGAAGGTCACCGAGGAAATCACATGCTTCTAATATAAATTCAGGGAAAAAAACATTAAAAATAATGTCTTACTAGGCATACTGGGAAATAAAAAGAGTGTGGGTTTAGATTATTACCAGGGAAGCTTGGGGCGACCATGAATCCTGGAGCAGGACCATAGAAGGGAGCCCGAATAAAGGCCCTTGGTCCGATAACTGGTGGCATGGGAAGATTCTCTCCCGGGCCAAATGCTCGCTGATGACTCCATTGATGAATTGCAGGGCCACCAGGATGTTGCATACCAGGTCTTTTATTTGAAAATTTGGAAGGAAAAGCGTCAGAATCTCCACCCAGAGGTGAAGGAGGATGATTTCTGCTAGGATCCACAACATGAGCAGGGGGAGCAAACGGTTGAGCAGGCGTCTCAGCTCCAGACTTCATAGGAGGTGCTTCAGTGGCAGGAAACGATCCAGGGAAGGGCGGATAAGCATATCCTGGAACAGCTGCATGTGGTGGGCCGACCATAGGATGAAAAACTGGAGCAGGTTGATAAGGCAACATGGCAAATGGAGGTGGGTAATTTGGGTTTCGCTTCGAGCCCGATTTTTGGTGACGTGCTGATGAATGCTTACTTGGATTTGGGTTTCCAGATCCTTGTGTCTTTTGTTGAGTAACCGCTACCTAGAGAACTCCACAAAACAGATAAGTATTTCTATCATAAAGGTAAGCAGTACTAGAGATTCTTTTCGAGGAATCTGAGAGAAACTCCAAATCAACTTCATCTAGTCAAAGCAGGAAATGAGAACTAGAGAACTGGAGAGAGATTTTATGCTGTCAAATTTGCTTTCAGAAGAAACACTGGAACCAGAATTAACAGAAAGATCTCACAGCTCAGTCATTCAATCCAAACCGGGCAAGAAACGCCATTTAAACAACCAAACGAAACCTTATTCCAGAATGGAATGCCGTAACTAGTGAAAAAAGTACAGCTTCACATTTGAAAAGTGTCGACCTCAATATAAGCACATAAACTTGCACACGACCAGGGAATCAACAATGGACACCATCAGAATCCAAACATAGTCTTGTACCATCATAAAACTATGCAAATCTAAGAGAGTAACTGCACCTGAGGATTGGGATTAGGAGTAGCAGTCACCTCAGGAGCAGCTGAGGTCGGAGGCTTCGCTGCAGAATCTGTACTCCTAGGCCGCGGCGGGTCGTCTCCAAGGGCAGGCCACGACTCCGCTCCCATCACCGGAGCACTACCGTTGCTGGTATCAGCAACCGGAGTCTTCCAAGGAGACTTCGGCCGGGGGAGCTCCTTCTGATCGTCCCCATTATCATTCTCCGCCATCACCTCCCAGCTAAAATCCTCGCCTTCGGCTCACTCCAAATTTCCACTGCCGGAGAGATACGACTGCTCCCACTGAAAGAAACGGCTATCGAGTGAATATTGGACCTTGATCACTGAGATCCTCGCCGATAAAGTACAGTGGCAAGCTCAGGGAGATTCCCGCCGGCCGTTACAGCCTCGTGATCGAAGAGGAGTACGACAGTGGACCCAGAGAGTGAAAGAAGCGAGAAGTGAGAAACTGAGAAAGTGACTCCCGGAGAGAGAAGGAGACGGACTAGGGTTTTCCTTTTGTTTGGAGGCAGGTGAGAGACTCAGGGACAGATTGACAGTTGCAGACGCCAAAACCAGACACAGGGAGAGTGGGTGTGTGTCTGGAAGGAGGAGAGCGTGTGGAGAGTTTTGAGGGTTTTGTCCTTCGTACTACGGCCACCCCGTCTTTTGCTATCGCCAGGTTCGCCTGTTGTCTCTGTTACTGAGGCCCGTAAGGCGGCTTGGAACTAGCCAAAACCGGGAGTGCTCTGGTCGGCCATGCTGCTCTGCGTAAACCCTAGGACCAGCAGACGACGAGTGTCCTATTGGGCCGTCAAAAGCCCATTTGTTAATGGGCCAGGCCCAAATTGTTAAAGGGACAATAGAACCTAAAAACACTTCTTCCACCTTATCCTAACATAGCAAATTAAAAAAAAGAAATCTTATTTCTTGTACCGTCCTAAACTTCTTCAAATTTCTAAATTTGACCCACGAAAGCAAGGTCGATTCCAACTAAGCCCATGGAATCCGAGAGGAGTCTCGACCAAGAATGTACGAAAGTGCGTATTGGAGGTGAGCTCCAGTAATACGACATGTTCCTCCCACAGTACGGAACGATTCTATCATGGATAAACTCATCTTTCAAACAAGAGAACTATGCTTCCTCAAGTTTTGAGGATTAAGTTCCAAGTCAGAGAATTAAAGATTGAGAACAAGTTGATAAGATAATTGGGTAGTAGTATCTAATAGTTTAGATTCTTGGATGCTCATAAGCTAAGCTCAACTTGTAAACTCATGTCAAAATTCTACATCAGCCCCTTGGATTGTTTAATGCTCCTCAGTTGGGCTTCTAATGGGCTCGGGAAGCCCACCTGATAACTTGCTCGATGACAATGTCCCGAGTCAGCAGCAACAACCAACTTACTGGGCCGCAAGCTGAGAAGGTCGGCCCATGAATGCTTTGGGCCCAACAGGCCCAAATTAGGCCCAATTACCGAGCTTCTGTCTCTCTCTCCACTGCCCGTTTCGCGATCCTCTATTGGGGTTGGGGACAGAGAAATCCTGAAAACCCTAGGCTGGATCAATGGCGAAGAAGCCGAAGATGACGTCGGCTCCTCCCGTTGAATCGCCGCCCAAGGAAGAACCAGAGTTAGAGGAAGAGGAAGGGTCGGAACCGGAATCTTCGTCAGAGGAGGAGGAAGAAGAAGAGGACGAGGAGTCAAAGCGGGAAGCACTGAAAGGCCTCCTGCAGCCTTTCACCAAGGACCAGCTCGTAAACATCCTCAAGGACGCTGCGGCCAAAAGTCCTAGCCTCGTCTCGGACCTCATCAAATCCGCGCAGTCGGACCCCATCCACCGCAAGATCTTCGTCCACAGCCTAGGGTGGGACACCACGAACGAGACCTTGAGTGCCGCGTTCAGGCCGTACGGACAGATTGAGGAATGCAACGCTGTGTTAGATCGGGCCAGTGGCCGGTGCAAGGGCTTCGGCTTCGTGCTCTTCAAGACCCGGGCTGGTTCCCGCAAGGCCCTGAAGGATCCTCAGAAGAAGATAGGGACCCGGACGGCCTCCTGTCAGCTGGCTGCGGCCGGCCCCGGTGGTCCACCGCCTGACCCTGGCGGGAGGAAACTGTACGTGGCGAATGTGGGCCCGCGTGTGAGGGTGGACAAGCTTCGGGACTTCTTCGCCAAGTTCGGCGAGATCGAGGAGGGGCCTACTGGGCTCGACAAGGCCACGGGCAAGTTCAGGGGCTTTGCCATAATACTTTACAAAACGCCAGAGGGCATGAAGAGCGCCCTGAAGGAGCCCGTTAAGGAATTTGAGGGATGCAAGCTAATGTGCTCTGTGTTTGTGGAAGGACGAGGCAGCAATAAGGCAGGGAATTCGGGGCCAACAGCCGATCTGGCCTATGCAAGTGGTGGTGCAACTTCCCTGAATATTGCTGGAGTTCAGAATCTACCAGCAGGTTTGAATCAGGGGCTGATGAGCCAGCCGGCAGCAGTATTTCTGGGGCAAAACTCGGGATTGGGCATATTCAACCCACTGATGGGTTACCAGGCAGCAGTGAGCCCTGCCTTCTCTGCGGCTGTCTCGGCCACATTGGGCAAAAATGCAGCCAACCCGATTGGTGAGTTAGGTATGCAGCAGGATATCAATACCATAAGCCCAAGTGTAATCAGTGCCTATGGTTCTCAGGCAGCTCTGCAAGGGTTGGGCGCTCATCAAGGCTCACCCATGGGCCAGGGATCAATCCTCGGATCAGCACTGGCTGCTGCTTGGGGAAAGTCCCGGGTCGGATCTTCAGGGCCTTCTCCTTCATATTTCCGGCAATAGGAGACCTATTGCATGTATCAGAATGTCAATACTTGAATTCCGACTAACACTGCAGCAGATAATCTATTCTCATAGTTCAGAAAGAAATGAAAGCAGTGTTGTTATTGACTTGTTTGGCATCACCTTAAGCTTCAGCTATGCTCCTTACTTTTCGATAATTTTATAGTATTGAAATTAACACATATGAGATTGATTGCTGATATGCTAATTTTTCGTGATCATTTATCAACCTGCTGATGGAAATTTTGTTTACAAACTCCTAAATTGGCCCTTGTTTGCACACTCTTCATGAAGCACTGTTTACTAACTCAAGGGTGAGAAAGGTCAGAGTCTCAAATATACTTCATGAAATAAAATTTCCCCCTGGCAGTGAGAAGAAGAGGACCACCAGCACTGACTTTCAGTCATCCATTGGACCCTGGGGGTTTCTTGGATCTCATTATTTCTCCATTCAATCAACTTTCTGTGATCATCCACCTTCTGTGATGTGGGTTTTGTAGGATGTTGCAACCGGTAATATCTGTAACTTAGATTGCTTTGCTGCCAAAATTCCAAGAAAAATGGAATGAATGGCAGTTTAAAAGGGAAAGACAGCTTAGAAAGGACAAGGGAAGAAGAAAGCTCCAATTATCATGCGCTAAGCTTAGTTGAACTCATACCATCCTAAACGAGTTCTCTTTTTGCTTTCAGCCATGGCACCGTGGCAGAGTATCAGACCATGTTCCTGCTGGAGAAGAGGGCTCTCTGCCAGAGCTGTCATGGCTGTGAGAGCAATCACCCAAGAAACAGTAGAGAGGGACTCGGTACAAGAACTTGTCCTATTTTTGGGTCTTCTCCATCTGCACCGCTTAGCCTCTCTCACCACTTCACACAGTCAAACTTTTCTGCTGCTCCACCTTTTTATGCATCTGCTTGAATGAGGCTAATCTAGCAATGAATCTATGGTAGCTGTCTTGGTAATGGCTTGAGAGGATGATCGATTGACAGACATTCCCGATTCTAATTTCTTGTGTTGATCGGGTTTTTCACTGTTCAGTGAAGTTGTTCAATGCCAGTCTGATGGGCTGCCATGTCTGAAACGTTAAAACAATGCTCACTCTTTCCCCCGGCTGAATTCTCAATATAACTGCATGTCTTATTGTAATATGCAATGTTCCACTATTAGGAACTGATTGTCCTGACTACCTGTCTTTGTTTCACCATAAAGTACTCTTCGTGCAGGCTGAGGACTTCCACATTGCAGAGAGAGAGACAGAGGATGATACTGGGTCTTATGCTGGATTCGAGGGTAGTAATACATGCCTTTGTGTTGTGGTGAAAGGATTGTCATGCAGAATATATATGTTCTTCCTTCCTGGTCTCGTAGAAAATCCCGGTCTTGAATTTTTTTGAAGCAGATCATTGTCATGAGTAAGTTTTAAATATGTTCCTTCCCTTCAGCAGGTTCTCTTGCTTGCTGTTACGATGTCTTTTAGTATCTCTTTATGCTTCTGGACTATTTGTTTGTTGCTGGTGGCTGCCTCTAGGTGTTAGCCATCCAAGGACAAGAAAGTGTCAAGACTTGTTCTTTCATTGAGAGATCTCTGTCTGGATTGAGATCCCTCAATTAAGGGGGAGGTCCATGGAAACCTCTGGGGTCACTGACAACCTTGTCGGGGGAGACCAAGCAGCCAAGTGAGCCCATCTCCGCTTCCTCCCTTCCCCCTCCACACCTTTTTTTTCTTTACTTTCACTTTTTTTGGGGACATGTCAGCATATTTTAACATAAAAATAATGATAATGACCAGAAGTGAACTTGTGATAGAAGGTTGATTACCAAAACAAACCCAATAAAGAGATTTAGGAAATGACGACAGAAATGGTGAGAAAGGCTGAGAGGATCATATCCGACCTTTTCCCTTATGCGTTTGAATGACTCTTCCATTACTTTCACCAGTTTGCCTCTTTTGGACTTCAGAGCCATTTCCTCAGTTTGGTTGGTTGATTTGGTGAACAATGGTGATAATCAGCTTTAATCTGCAGGCATTGTCATTGTGGGAAGCCGTGACACGAAGCAGCATGGAAGAATTGGCTTTTCATCCCTGATGTGCAAGGTTTGGCAATATCAGACACATTCTCTGATCCTGTCAATGTCGAAATCTCATCGATCTCCTAGCGCGCAGATCGGCTAATCATACTCTTATCGATCTTAATGCGGAGGCTCACTATGACAAGAAGAATGTTTGCCAATTGAAGCTCCTTAACCCAAAGAGCAAGGACGAGGAGGAAGATCCAAGTTTGTCGGGTATCCCAATTTGATCCACCGATTGTGATCCCGCGCCTGTCATGTGCCAAAGCTCGTGCTTTCTCAGGCAGCTTTCCCGCAGTTTTGCACCGTGTTAAGTACTTATCCACGGTAGGTGATCTCAATTCATAGATTTCTATCACAAGATACTTGGGCCGTTGTTGTGACTGATCGATCATAAGGCAGATATGTAGATAGCAAACAGAGGAGAGGCTCATATTTTATATATGAGTGCATACACACACATGCGTATACTCGTACATAAGTATGCATATGATCCTGGCGGAATTCAATCGTGGCACTGCCGCCTCACTTGATGTGTGGAGAAGAGGGGTAGGGATTGTGCTCGACTTAGAGGATCGAGCATTTCTCCCAAGCCCGATGCCGTTTCTTTCCCTTGTCATCTCTAGACCTCGTCTTCTCATGTCTCTGGGTCTGGGTGTCGTTGTTCCTCATCTGCCGCCTCCTGCGGAAGGGATCGATAGCCATCCAAAGATATTGGAAGAAACCAAAGAAGGGTTAGCTTCAACAAAACAGCCACAATTTTTCCTTAAAAAATTTCGTTCCATAAGGTAATCTTTGAGCCGAATGACTATGTTTTCTTTTCTAGTCATAAGTGAGACACATGTTTAAAAATGGGAACAGAAAAAAAAAAAAAAACAAAAAGGAAAGAGAGAGAGAGAGAGAGAACTGGAGGCATTATGGGAAGTAAATTTAAAACCGGGACTTCTTGGCCCGGGCCGAGAGATGTCTCCAAGACCTCTCTTCTTGTATGAATTTTGGGAACAATCTTTGGCAGGCTACTAGAAATCCTTCAATGGGTTAGGCATGGTCATGGTTCATGAACCAACAGCTTTGGTTCCGGTTCCGAATCGTGGTACCACGATTATTCTACAATTTTAAAATTTATTAATAAAATTATATATTAAACACAAATTTTTATACCAAAAAACTAGTTATTAGGAAAATTTGGGTCATTAAAATTTTTTAGGATATTTACAATATTTTGATCAATATTAAAAGGAAATAGGTAAAAATTTAATTTTTTTAACAGTTTGGAAGTGGAACTATTTCTCCAGCAATTCAATTCCAGGCCGGTTTCGGATTTGACAGGTTTGGGCTCATGGAGAGGCCTACCCTCAGTTTGTGTGTGTGTTTTAAAAAGTGCAACATCCTTCATCAAAGCTACTGGTGTTAGGGACGGGAGGGAATGGCACAGGCAACTATCCAGAGGACCTCTGTGGAATTCCGAAGGGCCATATCACCACCAACTCGAATTCCACCCCATCCGTATCTGATCACATTTGATGGTATTACTAGGGTATGGGGGTTTGATTCAGTCGGCTACCACCTACATATTAGAATCAAGATATTTTTGAATTCAATCCTTAGTTAATGGCCCCTTTATCCCCACTTCTTTATCCATGCCACTTCCCAAATTGCCAGTTACCAATATACGCTCTCCTGTAATTTGCTCCAAAGATATCCTGCCTGGAATCAGATGCTATTGATTTCTTCTTTTGTTGGGGACCATGAAATCTGCAAAAATGACCTCAACAATTTGATCTGATTCTCTCTGCAGATTATACAAGAAGCTGTCCCCACCATAAAGAAGAAGGGGGCAAAAGGCAAATTCTTTCATCCCCACTGAAATTCGATTCAAACATACTGCCAAGGAAAGGAAATGGACAAAGAAGGAGAGCATCAAATCTTGCCCATGCTAAACGTACTGGTGTGGATTTCTTTTGTGTAATTCCAGGGTAAAAGAATCAAACAAGTTTGATGATTACGTTTAACTGGGTCTGCAATTCAAAGATTTACAGAAGAAAAACGAGTCATTTCTAGTCTATTATTCAAGCATATGCAGAAGAAATCAGAAACACCATGAGGAAAAAGCTCGATGAAGTATTGGGTCATGAAAAATTGGTCTAATACCGCAATGAGATTGACAACTCCTACCATCAAATAAGAGATCACACTGTAAAGTTTGAATTTTGAATACTCAGCACTGGTCAGAAGATAACAAGGATTACTAGGGCAAGTTTTAAGAGCCATGTCCATTACAACATGAGGTTGAAATCTGGGCTATATGTATAGCACTTAAGAGGTTGAATATCCAATGTCATAGCAATATGACCATAAGACTTAGCCATAGCGGGCCAAGGGTATCTGCTTACTCCATTGTCGGAGTTGGGGAATTCAAAGTTCAACTACGCCTGTACATTGTATTTGGTCAGATGAGCTTAAGGTCATACAGAGTGACAATACCCAAGTCACCAAAAGATGGCTGGTTTTCAACACTTAGACATCAGTATCAGATTCACTCAAGTGCAGAGAATTGAAATACCACAATCAGAGAAAGAAAAACTGCCTCATGCTTCAAATTATTCCAGGTTAATGAAGCAGAAATAGAAAGAAAGTGCCCAATGAACAGATGAAAAATTTAACTAGACTGATAAGCAAGCAAGCAAGCAAGTAAAACCATTAAGTCTGTCAAACAACGATGCAAACAAAGAAACAGAGATCCACTCAAATAGAGCTAATAATACTGATTGGTGAGGTCCAGCAGGAAATATTAAAGTCAGCAACTTAATCTTCTTGTTCCCTTTCCATTTTCTTTTAAAATTGAAATTAGATAATTGGTTTGAAAGAGGTCCTCACTTGGCCATCATGACTTTGACGAACTCCTCGTAGTTGATCTGGCCATCACCATCAACATCGGCCTCACGGATCATCTCTTCAACTTCCTCATCAGTCAGCTTCTCACCAAGGTTTGTCATGACATGACGGAGCTCAGCAGCAGAAATGAAGCCATTTTGATCCTTGTCAAAAACTCGGAAAGCTTCCTTGAGCTCCTCCTCTGAGTCAGTGTCCTTCATCTTCCTAGCCATCAAATTGAGGAACTCTAGGAAATCAATGGTACCATTCCCATCAGCATCAACCTCATTGATCATATCCTGAAGCTCCGCCTCAGTTGGATTCTGCCCCAGTGATCTCATGACAGTCCCAAGCTCCTTGGTTGTGATGCAACCTGTAGATTAATTGTTAGGAGAAGAAACATTGTCAGTATGACAGTGTACACAACCAGCGAAGATTCCTTGAACTAAAGGAGCAAAGATTTCAGGAAATAAGAGGGGTGAAACATGGCATGACTATTCAAATCTGCATTTAACACCCTACTTCATGTGACTTCACCTCCAAATAGATTCTAGCCCACGGAAAAAATTCAGGAAGAGCACAAGACAGGGCAGACAATTCAATGATGGGATTGACAAAGAGCTAGAGCAGCAAAAGAAATTTGTGAACATGAATAATGAGCAAGGGCTACTGCAAATACAGCAAACCGCTACAAATATTGAATCCAGTATCACCTTCTAACAGCAGCAGGTAAAACTAATTGGTTAGTCCGCATAGATTTTTATCTTGCAGTAATAGAAATAACAGTATGCCCATCAAGATAAATTTTAGCACCCGATGAGCAAAGAAAAAGGTATCCTGATGACCCATCAAACAGCATCAGAACAAACAAAACAGATGCCCAAATGGTGAAAAAGAAACTGAAATGCTCATCAATTCAGATGCTACAAGGCCCCAGCATCTGCCAATAAGACAATCACTAATGACTAAACAAATCCAGTTCATTGAATTGATAGAGATCACCCGAACCACATAAAGAACAGCTCGTAGAATTTCTATAAAAACTTCAAGGAGAAGCCGCCGATCAACAATAGGCTGCATGAAAGCAGCGACGAATCAACGATCGAGACACCAGTACCGTGTTTATGACTACCGAACTCGAGGAACACGACCGCATTACAACTGAAACTTAAACCAAAAATCGAGGGAAGAGAGGGGGGGGGGGGGGGGGGGGGGGGGGGGGGAGACCGTCTCCGTCCTTATCGAAGAGGCTGAACGCCTCCTTGAACTCGGAGATCTGATCTTCGGAGAGCTGATCCGCCATGGAGTCCGCGTCGTCAACTTCCTCTGCTTAGTAGAGACGGAGGGTTCCTGAGGGCAGAGATGCTGTTGTGCCTGAAATCTCAAGACTCCTCGAGCCGTTGCTCTCTGTTGGGCGAAATTGTTGAGCCGTTGGCGTATTAATAACGGAGAAGATGCGATCGTGTGTGCACTGTGCAGTTAATTAATTACTTAATTAAGTACGAGAGAAAATGAAAAATAAGGAAAAAAAAAAAGTAAACCATCATTTTAATTCTCAAAATTGTAATAAAGTTTAAAAACCATTAATTTAGTTCTAGTATTTAATTCCGTCAGTCAATTTGATCTAAGCATTATAACATCGTTTAAGCTAACATGGATGGTAGCATGCCATTCATAACTTGCCACTAGGCATATGAGATCCAAAGAAATGGCCATCACCGTCCACGTTAGCGTCTGTAAACGGTGTTACAACGGTTGGACCAAATTAACTGACAGAATTAAACAATGAGTACCAAATTAATGGATACCAAATTAATAACTTTTAAGTTTTGAGTATCAAACTAATAATTCGCTATAATTTTGAGAATAAAAAAGATGGTTCACCCAAAAAAGAATGGGATAGTGGGTGCCGTGTGGGGGCCGTATCTTCAACCCGACCCCAAAGAATCCCATTCTCTTAAAAACTCTTTTTTTATTTGGAGAAATTTTTAGGTGATATTTCACGTGTCAATTAAATTGTAATAAATAAACGTATACGTAATAAGCTAAACTGTCTTAAATTTAAATTAGTTATAATCAACTAGATTTCGCGATATCGAGCGATATATACTGAAAAATTAATATTAATCAAAACAATCGAATCAATATTATCTTGTCATATTATTGTAAAGTATGATAATTTAAGATTATTTTTCCTTAATGTTCTTTTTTTTTCCACCACGTGAACGCCCACTGGTTCATATTTCAATCCAATTAGATGTAAAACTCTTTTAGTCAACCGTTTTCTCCATTTAAAGACTCATTTAACTGATTTAAATTAAAGCTGGTGCATCTTATCTTACGTATTCTCTCTTTTATCCTTTTTCTCCTTTCAAGGGGCGGCATCCGACATCCGACACAGGTTGACTTTATTCCTTTCTCATTATCTTCTCCATTTTATGCTTCGGTTGTTTTTTTTTTTCCAATTGCTAAGTCTCCTTTTCGTTTATTTGTATTAATTTTCCAGCAAGGCTCTTTGTTGGCTTCTAAAGAAAGAAGGCAATAACAATAAAGAAAAGTTTTGATTAGAGGAAGGCTAATGGACCAATCGACAATGCTCTGGCAGAAAATGGGGAAACAGTTGGAAGGAATTTGAGGAGCGTTTCCAGAGTACAAGCTGCCTCTTGTATTAATGGATTATTGACTTAGAAATGACAGGTAGAATTTGCTCTTTGTGTGTGATGCTCTCTGTTACCGTAGCTCATGCTTCACTTTATTAGATTGAAGTGTGACCTGGATTAGACCGGAATCGCCGATATGGATGGCCCCGTTGAAAGGTATCATTTGCTTTGGGCGGCGACGTAATGAATCGGCTCTCACGGATTTGTCTCGGAAAAGGCATATCTCTAAAGAAGAGAGGTATACATGAGCTTATAAAGAACTCACTTCTTCATTTGAGAGGGAGGATGACAAAAGGCTCCTCTCGACGGGGACTAATTCCACATCGGAAAGATGAGGGGGAAGTGAGCTCTTTGTAAGTTCATGTATATCCCTCTTCCTTTAAAAGCTGTCTTTTCTAAGACAAACTTGTGATGACTGAGCCGTTGCACCGCTACCCAAAGCAGATAATATCTCTCGACGGAGCTCTCCATATCAGTGATTCCGGTCTCATCCACATCAAAGTGTATGATCCCAATGAAAGGTTTAGAAATATTAAAGGCAGACCTTTCCATTAATTGTCTGCTTTTATTCATTATTTTAAATGGATTCATGTTAAATTCACAAGAGCAAGTTGAAAAAAAAAAACAATAAGTTTTATGCAAGAATTGATCTGTTCTGATTCGACTTATAAGATGTAATTTGTATTTAATCCGATAATATGGATGGTAATCTTCAGTGCTCGTATTAGATGTACCCCCGTCATCCTTGTCTGCTGAAAGCCAATGATGGCGCAATTCGTATCCTTCTTCGTTTTACAATAAAAATCTTGCCGATCGGTCACACTTATCTACCTATACTGTTATACACAAATATTTTAAAATTTTGGTATCTTTTATCGTTTTTCATATTTGTCATCAATCTAATTTACATATTAAAATTTATGACGTATATTTATTTTATAAAATCCTCTATATTAATAATAAAATAATAAATCATCATTTTTCTCACTTAATATCTATAATTTTAACAACAAAATCTTCTATTAAGGCTCAAATTTGCCCATCTTAGTCCATATCAACAATTTTAGTCATAAAAACCTATCATATTTTTTCAACAAACAATTTAAACTATTAACTTAAAAAACATAAAATTGACTTAATATATCAATGATACTATACTACTATAAGTTAACGAATTTCAAATAAATTAAATTATGATATATTATAAATAAACAATCTTAACTGTACAAGTTCACATCAGTATTCTACATTTATTTCTTTTTATTTTCTTTTTATGTATAACGTGAATTTGCCTTTACTATGTCCGTCGTCAAAAGCACCGTCTTTTAATCGTAAATGCTCTTATTAGATGTATCCCTGTGATATATGTCAGCTGAAAATCAATGATAGCGAAATTGACTGTGCAGTGACAGATGGGAATCTGAGGAAATCCATTGAGGGATCCTTGCTGCTAGCAAATGCCAGTGCCTGCTTGATTTTAGGAATAATTACTATCTTCCTTCTTGGTGTGATCCCTTTTTCCCCCGTGTTGCTCAGTGGCGCATCATTCCTATTGTTAGGGTCCTGGCCCGGTTATTCATCAAAGGCAAGAATGCCTAGGCAGGATAGGAGAAAGGTGTCAAAAATCATCATGCAGCAAGTGGTGAGACTTCCCGGATGACGTCTCCGCCCCGACGTCAAGCCTGAGCCCGACATTTGCTTGGTGGGCACCTCCAGTATTAGATCCCTGGTTCTATTGGGATGCGATATCTCCAATATTCACTTCAGATCATTTCCTTCTGTAATGATCCAAGATGAATACTGCAGACTGTTCAGCTTATAACCTGGCAATTGTAAAAGAAAGGGTTTTGGTTCAGAAAAAAATGCTGGCAGAGCAGTGCTAGGCAGAAGAAAATTGAAGGAGATGAACATATAGAGAGAATAAACAGGTCAATTTCTGATTTACCATTTCTCGGTATAAGCTGGGGATTGGTCTCAACCAGTCTGGTAACTACAGAACCATGATATCAGACGACAATGCAATTGAGACCAATGGTTGATGTCACATCTCACTTCAAAGCGGTCAATAGGCGAAGGCAGCACATGGATGAAGAATCTAAGATTCATTTCGGAAACACACCTGAGAGCCACTGGTTTACTTCACTTCTTGCATGTCTTCCTCGGTCTTCCAAACAATATCGTCGAGGGAGCTGGAGAGATTTTTGAAGAACTGCAGAGGAAATGTGCAGTTCAGCTTATTAGAATGAAATAAACAGATAGATTACATTAAAGATGGGGCATTCAGCAGAGAATGCAGCTGTAGAATTTATGGCTCTCCGTTGCTATCCACACTCAGTCCATTTCATTAAGCTGTTGCAGACATTACACAATGCTTCTTATGATTTTAACTGTCCTGGTTGACATGAATTGACTCAGCTCCTGAATAATTATTCTTTGAGCTCAGCATCTACGAAATGGTCCGTCAGCGCATAGAATATCTATTGGCATGCTATATCATATTAAAGTGGGCTGCAATATGCATGGAACCATATGAAATGTGAAGGCAACACCTGACCTTATGGAATTCCAAAGTGTCTCCTTTAGCTTTTCGGACCTCAACCATATGAAGTGATGGCGCCACTTGGAATACCTGCCAAACAGACTGAAACAATGAACCTCAAGTCTAATACACCCGGGAATGAAAGTTTGTTTTCATTACCTCTGTGGCAACACTGAGATTTCCCTTCCTCCCAGCTTTCATGTTTTCAAGGCGCATCTGAGCGAATACACAAGGGGAAGACTCAGATAATGAAAAGCTTTAAGAGGCAAACCAACTGATGCATCAGGCGGCAGAAGCTACCTTGTAGTTTTTCTTGCGAACATGAAATCCAAGGGGCTTCACAGCTTCTTCAATCTTATGTATGATCTCATTCGCAGGTTGTTTGGACGTAAAGCGTGTCTCCCTTTTGAATTCCTGTGACCAATTTCACCATCACAATTTTAGCTTCATGAGACAGGTGATAAAGGTAAGGTATTCACGAACGGTTGATCCTGATCGTGCATGTTTTACACGAAAAAAACACCCTGCGTCAGCCAACTACGGATGTTTCATAGTGTAATTCCTTTTTCATTCTTACCAAAATTTTAGTTTGCCCAGCAGCATTAGAAAAAATGTCACACCAGAGTTGATGAAGTATAAAATTTGTGTTTGCCTTATAAGGCATAAATTTGAGAGGATATGACAATTTTACCCTTTTCGGGGCATAGCAATTTTCTCTTTCTCAGTAAAATCATCAAAGTGAGGAAAGGCAAAAAAAAACTTTTGGCACACCCACCTGTTCTACATCAAACAAATTCCCAAGGTTTAGCCCCTTTGACATGGATATCAGGTCAAACGCATTCATGGGCGTGGGCTTTTCCTCTCTCTTTTCTGTCACGTGGTGCTCCTGTCATAACACAGAACATAACCTCATGAGATAGACCTCATGATGCCCTACATTGTATTATTCAAAGGAAGAATTTCCTTACTTCTGAATCCTTAAAAACAGCTTCAACATCATCCAGATTTATATCCTCTTTCTCATCAAACACGGGGAGTTGATAATCTTTCCTAAACCATTCATCTTCCAAGATCTCAGGAATGGTTATCCGCTGCAAAACAATCCAGCAGTTTTGAGATATTAATACCGGATATTCTCTTTCCTTACCAGCCACATAATGGTCCATAAAATGCCTAGAGGGATCATTACTTACAGTCATTTGGTTGGGATCCAATATCCTATTTATTAATTTCATAGCTCCAAAAGAAAGCCATGGAGGGCAAGTAAATTCCGCTGCAGAAATCTGCACAAAGATGTTGAACATTATTGGAAGACAGACACAATGGGAGTGTATTGGAGGAAATTCAGACAATGCTCACCTTTTTATACAGGTTCATAAGATTAGAATCCTCAAAAGGCAAGTAACCTGCAAGCAATACAAATAGTATTACTCCACATGACCACAAGTCTGCAGTTGCCCCGTCATAGCCTCTTTCGTTAAGCACCTAAAAGGTGAAACGGCAAATCACTACGTTGTACATTGACCAGATTATGAAAGGGTATCATAAACGGCATAACAAATATAAGTAGTCATCCATCCAGACCTCAGGAGCTACATAGTTTGGAGTTCCACAAGATGTATGAAGAAGGCCATCATCCTGCCAAACAGGTTTCAATTATCAATGCTAACCAGGAAATAAAAGCGCAGGTCACATGCATAAATGAAGGTGCAAAGCTTAAGATAAGAAATACTGGATTGTTAAAGAACAATCAGTGTGGCTAATGCATGATTTGCAGATTGAGCAGATCAGATGCACATACATTACTAACAAAAACTTCAAAAACAAACGTCCCGTGATAATCGAATATTCTCAAACAGATTGAATGCAATAATGTGCTAAGAAGGCAAGCTATAACTTTAAGCATACAGAGGATTTAATTACCCTGACTTGTTGTGACAATGCACTCAACCCAAAGTCAGCAACTTTTAAAGTCCCATAAGCATCCAACAGCAAGTTTTCAGGCTGCAAAAAGAAAAAATAAGTATACACAATTTTGGCAAACTCAATTCATTTTTCTCTGATGTTCAACTGCACATGCACCTTCAAATCTCTGTGGTAAACACCCCTGCTATGACAATAATCGACAGCATTAATAAGCTGCTGGAAATAGTTCCTTGCTTCATCTTCCCTCATTCTTCCATTATATACCTGCACAAAAAGGCCATCCTCAAGTGAAAATAAGAAGCAAAACAACATCAATCGGAGTTTCAATCCACTAGCGATGCCAAATTTGAGTGGCACCAGAATATCCCAGTTTACATGATTCCATGTTGATAGTACATTTGAAAGCATAAAGACGTGGGCTTAACCCGTTCAGAATCAGATGGATCCAGTCAAAATTATTCCTCGTGGATCTCACTGAAACCAAGAAGAGAAAGGTACCCTTTTCTGTACTTTATATTTCAAAGAGCTGCATAAAATACAACAGAAGTTTATGTAGGAAACAAAAATAAGTGGGAAAGAAACATGTGATATAAGCTGATGTCCACATGTGCCATTGGAAATGTCAAGTCACTTGGGAAATAAGAAGAGGGCAAAACTTACGCAAAATTGGGACCACTTACTATTCTATCAAAGAGCTCTCCACCAGTAACAAACTCCAAAACCATATATATCCTTGTCTTGCTGCCCATTACCTGCATTAAGTAAAGAAGACCACATTTATTCAATGACACAGTTCCATCTACCACACTGGATTAAATGATGAGTGAATTTCTTTCTTTATATTTAACACAAAAGCCATAGCTCAAGAGCCAATTATAAATAGGATGTCAGGTTAGGATTACTTCACTCTCTACCTCCTGCTTCAAATGTCATGCAGGCATTTAAAGCCTGATACTGCTTTCTCCAGAACAGTGGATTATGAACTAAAATCGTGAGACTCACAATGCCTTAAATATCTCACAAGAGTCCGTAGAAGGCAACAGATATATAAGTGAATCCTTAGCTCATAGAAAGAATCTGAATTATGCATGAGACTGAACAAAACACCGAAACAAATAATAAGACCAACAATACAAAAGAAAAAAATAGTTTGACAATCAGAGGGGGACAGGTCTAAAAGAAGCACGACTTGAGTAAAATCCATACTAGCTGCAACACTCTATACTTGCATGTGTTTGCTTATAGGACAGGCGGAGAGACCTCATACAAGCGGACCACATTGGGATGCTTTATTAATTTCATTGTTCCAATCTCTCGCTTGATCTGCAAAAGGTACATGGAAGCATTGATGAACTTGACATCGATCGCAAACATATTTTTCCTCAAAAATCCTTATAAGTGTATTCGTGGATGGGAAATAAATGTTCACGAAGTGTGCATTCGCAATGAATATAATGTGCCATTATCTGGATATACGTAGAACATACTTCATTAGATGCAAAGAAAGAAGAATGAGAAAAGAACCTGTTCTGCCATTTTGTGTTTGAGGACTTTCTCCTTCTCCAGAATCTTGAGGGCTACAGGTTCCCCAGTTTCAGAACTTCTAGCAACCTTCACTTTAGCAAATGTCCCTTCACCAATTGTCCTTCCAACTTCGTATTTACCCACACAGCGCTTACTCATACTTGATTTCTCCTTAGAAGTTCCTACGTCTCCCTATTTTGACAGTCCTCAGTGTTTCTTCAAGATATATCTCAAAATGAAAGAACCAGTTCCAGCTCTATGAGAATATGCCGTTGGTAAACGTAAGTTTCTAAGAACAAGCAGAACCTAAAGAGGAACAGGGAAAACAGAGAAGCTGACGAGTGTGGAAATCTTACAGCCTGCCAATTGGCTGGAGGTTAAAGAGGAACGAACTAGAAATGGCTGGAAAACAATAGATGTAGGAACACACTTCTCAGTTCAAAGAGAATCATCTGATCAAAGTGATAAATATGGTATCAGCTGCTAAAAGTTGGTAGAAGAATATGAAATACTCAAAAAGCACTAGCATGGACAGAATTTTGCTGAACCAAGCAACGACAGCAAGATCCATATATTCTCAGAGAATATTCCCAAAACTGTGATGCACAGCTGAATGTACGCGTTCATGTCATCTATGAGTAACCGTCGGGATCAAAATCTGATGGTTAGGTGATTTAATTCGTGCACAAGACAGAGATCCGTACGTAAGATCAGATGGTGACATCAACAACCGTTATTCCGTACTGAATTCCAATTTTTCATTCGAGAATCGCCATCTCCACTTGCTAGTAACGTAGATTCCAGTGAAAGCGAGAATAGACTATGGATAAAGAGCAACGGACGTTCAAAGACTACTCGAGCAACCAACGTCAAACGAAGTTGGCCAAGAACGAAATGCTGGGAAATTGAAATCCTAAATGAAAGCAACTTCTCGAAGCACTGGTGCATAAACCAAAAATAAGAAACCAGAGCGACCGCAGAATCTTCCAGAGCAGAGTTCAGAAATCGGAACCTCGAAATTCGACTACGGACAACAGAAACAAGTCAGAACAGCACCACGAGCGCAGCGGAGCAGCACAAATTACAACGCGAGAAGCAGAGAGACTAAGTAAGAGGAGGTGATGGAATCGAGACAGGTGCGGAGAGAAAACGAAGATGGCGACGGACAGACGGCAGGATTACCTGAGAGGCGAAGCCGACACGTCTCAAGAGGTGGAGAGACGGCGATGGCGATTGAGCACTGCCTCCGAGTTCTCAGCTTTTGAATCTCGCGCGAGAGGGTGCGGGTGCGTATGAGAGGGAGCGGAGGTGGATAAAGAAGGAAGACGAATAATAATGGTTGCAACTTGCACGTCTTTGCTTCTCTGTATAAGAAAAGAAGATAGGAGGGAGAAAGGAGACTATGAAAGTAAATTGACTGTTATTATTTATTAATTAGAGAGATAACATAGAAAGTATAAACAAAAATAACATATATAACATTAATATTACACGCTGACACGTATTACGCACGGTATGTATTAATTTAATAAAATTGATTAAAAGTATAGACTTATATATAATTAAAAACTTTATATTTACAAATTATATAATTATAATAAAAGAATTATAAGAAATAAAATTGGGTACCTAAATTGAGTGCATACTTGGTTGAAGAATAAGAAAGTAAGAAAAAATAAATATTAAGAATAAATATAAAAAGAAAAATGCGGGGAGAGAGGAGAGAGAGCGTGCAGTGAATGGTGGGAAAGAGAAAAAAAAAGTAGAGAATGGACCATTGTCCATGCTAAATTTATTATTATTACTCTATTATCTATCTATTACTGCTTTAAGAGAGAATACGTTCTTTTTAGTATCAATTTTTCTTTTCCTAAAATATCCTTGGTTGAAATTTTATTAGTCATTAAATTAGAATGAAATAGAGTCATGATCGTAAATTCGTCAGGTATAAACATCTACTTTCTACCATTTCTCACTCTTTTATTTAAAAATTTATATAATTACTTTATACAATCGTGCATGAATAAATATTTTTAATAAATTTTATTCAGGTAACACATCGTTCATAGTACGGGTAAGGCTGTAATGTTGTCAATATAAAGATTGCTAATAATTTATCTACGGTTATGTATATGGGTAAAACCGAAAACTCAAAAGTGAGATGAAATATACTTTGTCCTCACATATAATAGTAAATCACACAAAATAACAAATATTTGTTTAGGAAACTGGACATAAATAAATAAAATTAGAAAATAAATCACAATGAGTCACATTGCTCACCGTGCCATCAAATAATACAGGGTGCTGACCCGAATTCCGTGCAAAATTGTAAATTATACATTGGATGATGAAAATTTTTATAATTTATTTTCAATTTTTAATCACTTATTTTTTTAATTTTTATGTGTCTAAAAGAGGTACATAAATTTAAAATGAAAATTAATAAAGAGACACGAAAAGTTACAGCGATGAGAATTGAAGTCGAAATCCAGCCAAATGCATCAGAGACTCTTTCTCCGCTTACTTTTCCCTTTTTTTTTTTTAATTTCCTGGACGCTCAATGCGCAAAATTAAAGGAAGGAAGAAGGGAAATGGATGAGAACTGCATTGAAGAGGAGACAAAAAGGAAGGACAATGAGAGGGATGTTGGGATACTGAAGAAGACAGGAAAAGCAGCTCGGTGCCGCTTAAGGAGGTCTCGGGTTCGAGACCTCACGTACGCAGACACCCCTCTTGGGAGCCTCACCCGCCATTGCCAGGCGTGCGACCCGGGGCGACCAACGGATTAGTCAAGTATGATTGGCTGAAAGATGCCATCTCACCGCTGGTGGGGCCTGCTTGGATACCGTGGCTGGCGACAAAAAAAAAAAAAGAAGAAGACAGGAAAAGGAGATGGATTGTGGTGGGTCCCACGCTCGATGGAAGTATGCCAATAATTTCTCTGATGGAGACGACTGCCGACTGGGCCCCACAGCATGGAACTCTCCAACTCGTCGAGCCAACCACGGGGGAATGCCCCACGAAAAACTTAGAGTAAACCATCAAAATGGTCCTCAAAGTTTTGACGAGCCATCAATTTGGTCCCCAAAGTTTACAACCCATCAATTTGGTCTTCACTATTCACTTCCGTCCATCAGTTTGGTCCAGACGTTAAACTGTTGTAACGGAAATCCACGTGGCATCCAGTTGGCAGCTGACATGTACTAATGAAGTCAAATTTTATTCTGAAAATATTTAAAAATACCGAAAAAAAGGAAAAAACATCGTTTAGAGCATTTTGGTGTCCTTTTTCATATTTTAACGGCACCATTTAGTTGCCTTTTGGATTCTTTCAACCTCTTCTTCCTGCTGTTGAGATGCAATACTGCTAACACATATACTCCCAATCCTCCAAAATGGTATCGTTAGAATATGAAAGAGGCACCAAAATACTCTAAACGGTGTTGTTTTTTTTTTGGTATTTTTAAATATTTTCAAAATAAAATTTGACTCTATTAGTACATGTCAGCTGCCAACTAGATGCCACGTGGATTTCCGTCACAGCAATTTAACGTCTGGACCAAATTGATGGACGGAAGTGAATAGTGAGGACCAAATTGATGGGTTGTAAACTTTGGGGACCAAATTGATGGCTCGTCAAAACTTTGAGGACCATTTTGATGGTTTACTCAAAAACTTTTCAATCGTCCCAGGCCCATCTCTCGGTAAAATCCGATCACATTATATAATTAATAATAATTACGATAATTAATTGAATAATTAATATAGATTTAATTAATTATTTATTATATTTTAATTAATATTTTATCAATTCACTTGATAAAATATAATTACTTAAGAATTTCTAATTTCGCAAGTAATAGCAGTCCATCGGCTCAAACTTTTCGGTTGGACACGAACTCAATCATTATAGGTCAATGTGGGTATTTTACATGGTATCAAAGCATGTTACAGTGTGAGCTAATACCGCAACAGGCCTAAGCGTGGAACTCGTGATCAGTTGTCCTCCTCTGCCGAGACCGGAAGAAATATATAATGCCTAGCTCGAGACTTATTGCTACTCAGAGTAGGTACCACCAACTTATTAATTTAAACTTTTGGGTCGAACCGGAACCCGATTCGAAGTGCACTGGGCTATATAGGGGATCTATCAGTGATGTACCATGCGCATGTCGGAAACGTGTGTTGCCCGCTACGCGAAATATAGGAGAAATATGAGAAAGAAGACGTTGACGGTATAGACGAGACTCCAACGAAGCCGGCAAATTCGGTGCCCACTCTCCTCATCCACCGACCAGAAACAACAGTATAAGATGAACAGTTGCTTGAGTGTCAGAACTAAATAAACAGTATTAATACTGACTCTTTAACGTAATATCACCAAAGACTTAATATACTCTAAGGAGCTGGTAGTTGTAGGTGGTTAAAGCTCAATGTAAATAGCAAGATAGATATGGAAGTCTTGTTTAAGAAAATAAACTTAGGAGAAGTCAAAGAAGAAAAGTAAAAGGATGCACTCAACGGCTTATATGTGATTATCTTGATAAAAATAAATAAAAATTGATGTAATTTATGAAATATTTTACCATTTTTTTTCAAGTTACAAGGGTCAACGGCCCCTGAACTGTTAATCTGGCAAGTGGGATTGCAACAAATTTGTGAATACACTTTTCAACATATGGAAAAAAAGATTATCGATCTATCGGGTTAGAATTTTTATTAATAAAAAGAAACTCATACTTGAGAGTGAGAAAAGAAATTAAAAAAAAAAAATCTGCTGGAGTGGAGGGGGCAAATTGTGTCTTGTTTCCTTCTCCATTTGGGAATTTCAGGATCTCCTGTAAGTCTTATGTTTCTAGGAAGGGTGCTTGAATTGTTCCCTCCCAACAGCTTCACCAAGCAACACAGATTGTTGTTAGCCACGTCACACTGTTAGGTTTGAGAAAGAAATCAAGTTTGCTCTGCCACCATGTACATACGTAAATTAATCGAAATTAATTTACATTATAAATCTATAGGAATAATTACACCAACGGTACAAAACCTTTTCGAAATATTTTATGTTAGTATAAAATCTTTTTTTAATCATATTTTGATACAAAACCTTTCAAGAGTGTATCACTTTGGTACAATTTATCAACTTCCAACTAACAATGTTAACTTTTGCTGACATGACTTTCTCACATGGACGCCACGTATGCATATTTGCTTATTGGACATATCCACGTAATATTTTAAATGAAATAAAACTTAAAATTTTTAAAAAATACAGAAAATATTTAAAAATTCAAAAAAAGTTAAAAAGTTTTAGAAAACTTAAAAACTATTATAAAAATTTTAAAAAAATTTAGATATTACATATAAAATTCTAAAAAAATCACATTAAAATATTAAAAAACTTAAAAAAATTAAAAAAACTCTTTAAAAATTAAAAATAAATATAAAATATTAGAATGGTTAAAAAAAATGAAAACCTTCCCCAGTTATCTTCCCTAATCAACCCCAACCCCACATTACCGAAGCAGCTCACTCCACCCCTCCCACCCCCACCCCCGAGCAGATTACTCATCAAGCAGGCTCGCCTATCAAGCCCCACCAAACCGAGCCTTCTCATCTCGTCACAAACCCTAGAGCCACCCGACCTTTTCCTTCCTCATCTCGTTGAGTCCATTCGAACTAGTAGAGAGCCAGGGAAGATGAGCCGGACACGAGACGGCTCGGGCCGGCATGGGGAAGGTTCGAGGAGGTCTAGGAAGGTTCAAGAAGGCTTGGATAGATCATCGGCAGGCTGGTCGAGGTGATTTATGCTCACTTCCGAGCTCGATGCGCCTAAAGGGCCCGCTTGAGGAGCCGGTTGGTCCACTGGTGCCCGTTGAGGGGGTTTGGAAATCGGGGCTTCACTTGACTGATGGTTTGGGAGCAAAACTTCCCTCACGATCTGAGGATAGCCTTAGGTACAGTTTCCAATTTCCCGAGTCCAATCTTGAATCCCTCGCTGAAGAGTTCATCTGCATAATAAAGAGGGTCCCTTCCTTAGTAAAAATGGTAGAGACAGGTGGAGAAACCGGTGGCAGAAGACAAAAATTTGGGAAGATTTGCGAAGAGTTAATGCAAGTTAGAATTCTTATTCCATTGTTGGACCTCTGCGAGCTTGCCTGAAGTTTTACAGGGTTCTTACAAATTTAAAATCTTCATCTCTGTCGATTTAAGATGAATTGAAAATTAGGGTTTGAAAGAAAAGGAAATTGAGTATTTAAGGAAATTGGCATAGGGATAAATGAGTAATTAGGGTTAGATTTTTTTATTTTTTAACCATTTCAATATTTTTTATATATATTTTTTATTTTTAAAGGGTTTCTTTTATTATTATTATTTTACAGA
This sequence comes from Lagerstroemia speciosa, assembly GCA_037672795.1. Lineage (NCBI taxonomy): Eukaryota > Viridiplantae > Streptophyta > Magnoliopsida > Myrtales > Lythraceae > Lagerstroemia > Lagerstroemia speciosa. The sequence goes on from CM075305.1 coordinate 7,596,188, forward strand.
TTTTAACATTTTTATGTGAATTTTTTATTTTTTAGAATTTTATATGTATTTTCTAAATTATTATAATAGTTTTCAAGTTTTCTAAAGCTTTAAAATATTACGTGAATATGTCTATTTTTTTTTTTTTTGGTCGCCGGCCACGGTATCCAAGCAGGTCCCACCAGCGGTGAGATGGCATCTTTCAGCCAACCATACTTGACTAATCCGTTGGTCGCCCCGGGTCGCACGCCTGGCAATGGCGGGTGAGGCTCCCAAGAGGGGTGTCTGCGTACGTGAGGTCTCGAACCCGAGACCTCCTTAAGCGGCACCGAGCTGCTTACCACTCGGCCCAACCCCTCTTGGTACGTGAATATGTCTAATTAGTAACTATGCAATCGTGACATTCACATAAGAAAGTCATGTCAGCAAAAGTTAACAACATTAGTTAAAAGTTGACGAATTGTATCAAAGTAATATACTATTAAAAGATTTTGTAGCGAAATGCGACAAAAAAATTTCATACCAGCAAGAAACATTCCGAAAAACTTTTGTACTGCAAGTATAATTATCTCTAAATCTATATTATATTACGCTGCATTCAATTTTGCTGCTGTAGAACCAGATCACTGTCAACCACAACTGAATGGGCAAGATAACATCTTTTGTTAAAACTTCGCCGACTCCGACCATTGCTTGGGGACTTAACAAGCACACATATTCGATCCCGATTTGCTACTTTTCTTTCCCTATTGCACAATCACGTTTATGGGGCTGAGAGATCCGACCAAAGTACAAGAAATCCGAAGAAGTCCATTAAAGTCCCGGGGAAATAATTGACAAGACAAATACATATAATCCTTACAAGACCTCGAGAAAATGACCCTAACTTGAAGTCCAGGGCGCGCTAACTTTAGGCCGTTACTCTTGCAGGAATTCTGATCAACTGTCAAGACGAACAGAATGGCACTACGAACCTGGAGGGTCTACCAAATATCAATCAATCTGCATCCATCTCTTCCAGAGCCAACCTAGCTGCAGCCTTCGCCTCCTCCAGAAGCTCTTCGGGAACCTAAAAAACATCGCCTCAACAATTACTTACCACTCTCGACAGAACATAACGCGTTTGAACACATGATAGGTTTTGAAATCGCTACGATCAGTTGACTCTTTACAGGTTCATCGCGTCTGAACCTCACTTCAATGGAAAGAAACGAAATGACATATTCTACAATTGTAACAGTTCATTCAAAGACAGATTATTTGTATAACCAGGCTCAAGAGATAGGTCTACGGTTTAATGATCAATGTCTGTAACCATCGAGGAATGTGGATAAGAATTAGGGTTGGCAGCACACGGTGCAAAGCAATCTCCGAAAAAAGAAGCTAGCTATGTTCAGCAGCGAGGAGGGTTACATCAGGACCTGCTATTCCCGGAGGACATAGGCAACCATGTGGGGTTCTGCAAGGTGAGCTAGCTATGTTCAGCAGCGAGGAGGGTTGCATCAGGACCTGTTACTTGAAGCGGATTAGATTATTTAAAAATTTTAGGAAAGTTCCAGGGGAATTCGGTGGGGTTCTTGCTCAGAACACCAAGAATCGAAGAAGCACTCGGCAATCTATCCTCTCATGAAAGGGGGACCATATGGCAGATGGGTCCACGGGTGAGAAATAGGTACCTTCAACTAGTATTAAGGGTAATAGCAACGAGAGGTGTGTGCCAATTTCTAGTCTTATACCAGCCAAAGTCGTGTTCAGTTATACCTCACAGTCCTACTAGATTCTCTGGTAGCAAATCATAATCAATGCAATTTCCATTTGGAATCAAAAGAGCATACTAACCGATATTTTCACAACAACAGTATAAACGGAGCATATCAATCATAAGAAACAAGCATTAGCAGCAACAACCAGGATTCATGGAAGCAATGAACACTAAAGGAGATTGATCACAGAGAGTGAATTGATAAGTTTACCTTCTCATGCAGTCGCTTTGATTCATCGCACACCCAGCTCATTTCCAATTCAAAGGCCTTGTCCTTTGCCTCATCATGTACCTTATAGATGCTGTTTAACAGAACAGAAAAAATTAAATTGCTAATAAGGTAGTCTTTCCAATCAAACCACTTCCAATTGAATGGAAACTGAAACATCGCTTTGCAATTTCCCTTTTAAAAAGCTCATTGATTATTAAATGCAGGAATATCAGGCAAAGTGCAATTCTTACATTTTGGCTACTTCGATGACTCCCTCCCTGCATGTCATCTCGGAAAGCTTTAGCTTCTCAATCTCTCTGCCAAAACAAGGTACAATTACAGGGGCACATTAATCGGAAAAGAAAATGCAGACAGCATGATCCCAAAGCATGCTTGTTTCATGGCAGATACTCGAGCCAAGACAACTATAGTCCTTTGGTTAACACGCTAACATCTATGTTCAAAAATTTCTTATCCAACATAATATTTTTAACAATGTTCAAAACTAATCATAAGACCTGACACATTTAAGTGAAATTTGATCCCCCGGACTACCCCAACAATGTCGTTATTTGGTTGACATAAACTAACCGATCAACTATATTCCAAGGTGCAGTAACTTACGTTTTTGCAGCTTGCTTCCCTTTACCAATTGCAGCACCAAAATATCTCTACAACATATTTAATTGGCAATGAAATGGAATTAGGGCATGATAAAGAAACAACCAACATTTCTAAAGGTTGCATCAAGAAAGAAATTGGAATTGTATTCAGAACACATAAAACTGACTGTAAGTATGAGCAGCCACTTCCAAAAAGCTGAAATTCAGAAAAAGCGCAGTTTGAAGCATAAAGGCAGTTACGAAGAATCAACTCACATAGGAGATGCCAGAAGGTTCAACCATGTATAATTGGGGTCCATCCCTGTCATAGCCACCAAGAATCACTCCACACCCAAAAGGCCTGAAAAACATCACATAGATGTGTCATCCTGAATGTCGATGGAAGCAATGTGAAGCCATGAAAAACAACAGTTTGCTAGTGCAACTAGAAATAAAATTCTTCCCAACCTCAGCCACCAGTATAGAGTGCATAGATGCACATAACTTGCAACACGGTCTGCAAGTTCCTTCACAGGAATGGCTTCACCATAGGTGCTACACAGAAGAAATTGCAACATTCATTTGTATACAAGGCAATGTCAATTATCTTTGATGAAGATTCAGCAAGGATGAGAGGTTAATCTAGTAACAAAATTAATGCATAAACTGAGGATTACAGAGATGCTGAAGTAGCAGCTAGTATGATAGAGAAATTAAATCCTCCTCATTTGGAGCCTGGACCAATAAAATATATAGAGAGACATAAAAATTCATAATTCATAAGGCGAATGCACCGTCTATCTCAAGGGGACGACCTCAGATACCCCGACTAAACCAAAAATATGAATATTGAAAACAATAAGATATGGGGAAAAACTGTGGACACCAATGTGACAACTTCATCTAAACCCATCATGCATACAACAAGGCTCTCTCCATCTTCTTGAACAGGAAACAAGGGAATTGTCCTCAAATAGCTATCAACTTTCAATTCTTACAACAAAATATGGCATTGTGCAAACCTTTCATAGTTGGTTGCTTCAGCTTTTGCTCGTGCAACAATTTGCCTTCCATCTGCAGCTAGGCCAGCAACAGCCTGACAAGAAGGATGGTCAGGATGAACAATTGGAAACATATCACAAGAAATTAGTTGACAAAAGACTCAACTCATGTAAGCTTGTAAATTCCAAATCGCACGTTACATATGCATCTCCAGGGGTTTATTGACATATCTCTCTTCATTTTCTATCAGTACTAGTTAAAGTGAATGCTAAATTGATTGCAGTGCTGCCCAATCAAGGTGAAAGAGATCAAACAATATGTTTGTCCTCGTGGAAGGAAAGGAAATCTGCTAGATAGAATGTAACATACAGGACAGAGAACAAGCGAACTTTCAGTAAATTTCAACTGTGATAAAGAAACAAACAGCAAGCTTTAAATTTCAGAAATAACAAGAAAACATGAGCACACTAGCACAGAAGCACAGCGTCTGGATTCTGGTAATTGAAGTTGGTGAACAATTAAAGAGAACTAGCCCAAAAATTTTCAGACTGTAGCTCCCTGAACTCGACAAAATTACAAAATCAGGCATTCAAGGTCACTGGAGACAGCTGAAGCGAAGTACCACGCCAGAATGACGGTGAACAGAGTGGATTCTCCGATTGGAGCCTGGGAGCATCATTTTTGAGGTAATGAGCTTCTCCACACCCTAATCAAACACAACAGGTGCGGAAAGATAACGCAATTATGCACCAAACAATGATTTCAGACGCGATTGCAGAAGAAGATAAAACAGAAACCTACCAAGACGATCCCATCCTTGCACTTGATGCCTACCACAGTGCTGCAAAGAGCAACAAAAAACAAATTTAGAAGCAGCTCCGAGCGGAAACGCAAGAGCAACGAGAAAATTGAACCGGCTAATGGAAGAGAGTGAGGTACCCGCTGTTATCGACGGCCTTGGCGGCGTACTCGATCTGGAAGACGCGGCCGTCCGGCGAGAAGGTGGTGACCGAAAGGTCGTACCCGGTGCCTATGCTGCTCATTTTCCGTACTCTGCGTCTAAGCTTTCGCTACCGACCGATGCTTTCTCTCGCGGTAATAGGAAGGCAAGAAGAAAAGCTCTCTCTTGCTTGAATCTCAAGACAGAAGTGAAAGTGGGGGGCCTTTGGACCTTCGCTGCAACGGCGGAGGGAACATGATGCAGGCCGACTCAGGGTGTTCGTGGGCGGGTATTGGACTGGGCTCAGTGTTTGGACGTGCGATGTACTGTATATATTATCTTAATACAAATTATTAGAAATATCTTTTTATGATTGAATGGAGTAATTATTTATAATTAAATTTGTACTAAAAATATATGCTTAATTTTTAAATTAGATAGTTATAATAGTGGATTATAAAAATGAAAACTAATAATAAATATATTAAAAAGAAAAAAAGAATGTGGTGAGAGGGGATGGAAATAGGAAATAAAAAAAGAAAAAGAAAAAAAATGTGGGGAGAGAGGGGGATGGACTTTCACTTAGGAGAGAAATGAGTACTTATATATCAAATTTACGATCATGACCTTATTTTATTCCAATTTAAGGACTGAAAATATTTCAAATTTTATGTACAAATGACATTTTTGGAAAGGAAAGACTGACACCAAAATATGACATCTTCTCTTAAAGTAATAATATATATATAAAAGATAAGATAAGATAGGATAGGATGATGATGACGTTGATGATGATGATAATAATAATAATAACCAATTACTACTTTAGGCAAATCCACTGCCTTTTTTATGTCACTTCTTAACTTTCCATATTTTTCCTTATATATAATAATTAAATTTTTAATAACTCTTAGATTTGGAATTAAAGAAGGGTAAAATTGTAAATCTAATAAGTATAACTACCCACTCACGTTTTTTTCTCTCCCATTACTTATTCTCATCTATTCTCTCTTCTCACCTTTCTTTTCTTCTCCCCACTTATTCTTTTTTATACGTATTAATTATAGTTATTCACTCTCTTCATTTGTGTATGTATTTATAATCACTTTTATTGATATAATACATACCGTGTGTAACATGGGTTTCGCATCTCGTATATGTTTAATAGTGCTCAAATCCTACCTCATATAAAATCAATTCCTAAATCATGAAACTAGACCGTACCTATTAAATCTTAGAAGTAGACCACACACGAAACATGTAAGATACCACAGGTTTTGGTACCTTGCTATAACCTATTTATCATTTTTCGCTTTACCTCTGTAATAAAGATTATTTTGATATTTTTAATAGGTTTAATAGTTATAGAATAATCATATTCAAAGAATTTTTATAATTATTATGATTTTATGTAGTTATTTTATTCTTATCGAAAATACTGTAGTTTTAAGTATATTTGCAACACTTTTAATTATTTTTATTACTATTTTCTAAGTTATAATAATATTTTAGAAATAATAACCATGTCTAATGTACATAATTATTACATCAATGGAAAGTCCATCGAGTTAGAAAAAAATAATTTAAACGGTTCGAAAATTAGAATTCAAATGAGTAAATTATAAATGATTAAAATTAACCGCACGAATGAATTTTTTTTATAACTAACCCTAGTTGAACCTAGAACTGATGCCTTGACTAGTTCCAATCCAATCTGGTCCGGTCCAATTTTAAAAACTACTATCAAAAAAGCCTTTGAATAAAATGGTTATGAGGTGGAAATACATGTTGAGAGAACGTAATATGTATGCATATTGGTTAGTTCACTGGGACCGGGCTCTTCATCTGAGGACATCTCCCGGCTGCTGTATCCGTTTTCTTACCGGGGGGGGACAACTTGCATAGGAACTTTGTCTGAAGGACAACGAAGAAACAAAACAATGATCAGACCATCTGCTGTTACATTCACAAACATCTCACAAGAAACCAGTCCGGCTCTCAGCACTCTGTTACATGGAAAAATCGATCAGTAGCACACGAAGAAGAGTGGGAAGAGGTGTGCACCGAGCACACGAGGTGGATGCAGTAATGTGGCAATAACATCGAACCAATACGATGACTGCCCCAAAACGAAAGAATGTGATGCAAACAAACCTATTCACGCAAGCTTACATTACAAAGGAGCAACAAAAATGAAAATCGGCTTAATTACACTTAAGGATGGAATTAGGAAGCCCTCTATGGCATCGCTTCGGGCGATCTGTCATTTGGTCCTACGAGGGTGATCTGGTAAAAACAGAGGTAATTACAGCAAAGAAGAGATTATGGCAAGTCAAGAAACTCGGTGTTTCACTTGAATTTCAAATTTCTCATAGGGTGTTTGGATACTTACATTGCAGTCGAAGGCGAACCTCCTAGCAAGCATAATAGCTGCATTCCTTTCCCGCTCTGATTCGAAGGCTAATATGAAAGAAACTTCTTTAGAGGCTTGCCAGAACAATGCCTGGGCAGCGGCATTCCCGCCTCCTCGGACCCCGCAGAGCTGAGGAGAGACACCAAAAAGGAAGTAGGAAATCCAATTCAGACACCCAATGATTTTCACAACATGCCGATGAGCCCCTAACATTTGCTGAAAATCATAATAGTTGAAAGAAGGCAAAGAGATTCCATGGCACCTGCATTGAGCTGGAATAGAACTCTTTGGCTACAGTTGTGTTGCCTTTGGAAAGCTTCATTCTCATTTTGCCGATATGAAGTTCATGAATGGATTCTGATGGTTGCTCTACGCCATTCATCTGAGTGATGACTACCTGTTTAAGGAAAAGAAATGCATAAATAGAAAAAAGATTGTGCACCTTTGGAAGAAACTGGGAAATCTTCACAGTTCCTAAATTTGGTGGTTATGAATCTTTATATTTCGAGCAACTTACATTAAATTGAGTGTCGTGTTTGCGCACGAGTAACTCCACATAACTTCCTAAACCGGGAGCTGCAGCAATAGAATCATGTATCCAGGCGTGTTGCACGAAGGAATATGACAAAGACAAATTACTATTGGAACTATGTTTGAATGATATATTTTATATAAATAACTACTGAACAAAGACCCAGGAGATAACACGAAGAAATTGGGGAAACTGGAAAAGAGAAAAATTCAGACCTGAATCAATTGGTCCAGTGGTTGATAATGCAGTCTGCCAACCATTGGAAACTATATTGGCTTGCAACGTTCGTCCAACATCGAAAGGTTCTGGGGCATAAATTGCTTTAGTAGCTCCTGATTTTGTTGGAAAATCAAAGCATTAATTCCAGGGAAGGATACATGAATTACTCGATCATCTACCCTAATTAATCAAGCATGCGACAGAATCCTTATCATCAAGCTGACACCATTCTAGTAGAAGCAACTCTATCCCGTATATGAGTTCACAATGTAAGTTGGATAGTGGGATGCAGATATACCTGAAATAAGCTCCTTTTTACCACCTTCATGTGACACACGGTACCACTGAATTGAACATTTTGATAGCTCCGGTGCGTCACCAGAGGAAGGTTGAATTTCCAAATAGGAGCCCAATGCTTCAGCACCATTTAACTCATAAGAAGGCACATCCCCCTCGCCTTTTCGGATAATTGCTAGCTGGAGATGGGAGTAAGAAACATGCTCTATGAGAGGTTTCCAAGACTTGCATCTGAATCTTAGTGGCTAAAGAGTGACTATTAAATGAAACCTGCTTCTGAAGCTCGATGGAACGCTTGGTCTTCTCAGCAAGTTGACTCCTCAAAGCTTGCAGCTCATGTTCCATGTCCACTACCTAAAATTGTGAATCAGACCCATTCATAATTAACATAAACTTGATAATGTGAAAAATCTCAATATGGTGAGTGATAACATGTATATGACTATAACATGGAGTTCATCCACTAAATACAGGAGATCTTGTCCATTCGTTAACGGAAAAATGACTTTACAACACAAACAATTGTATCACATACCTTACTCTGCCGATGAAGCATTTTGATCAACCTTGCCTCTTGAACTTCCTTCATTAGCGCTTCCAACTCCTAGAAAGGCCGGAAGGGCAAACTCCAATTATGAGCAAAATAACAGAGCAGGTACTGGAAGTAACCAACGGACCCTCTTGTCACTATACGACCCATGCATACCTCCTTGCTTGGGGCTTGAGAGCTACGCTCATGCTCTCGGAGGGCCTTCTCCACTCTTTGAACTGCAGCTTTGGCACTTTCAATCTCAGTGCGAGCAAAGGCCCTTTCCTCAGTAACGAGTTTCTTAGCATCTTCGGAAGCCTAAAATGGGAATTATTACTTCATTAGGATTAACGAAACCCAGTAACAGTGTATGAACTCAAGTGACTTTGGTAACTCCCTCTTTTATTGAGTATTCTTTTAATTAAAAACTCTTACACTTTTTGGATTCGACCATAAACTCTTGTATTTACTCTCGAGTGTTTCAAGCATAAACAACTCATTTCCTTAGCAAATGGAAAGAAAGCTTCATTTGACTCGGAGTGGAGAGTGAAACTACCTGCTTGAGAAAATTGGCTAGTTTCTTCACTTCTGCCTTCTCCTGGATTAACTCCCCTTCCCTCTGTGCCAATTTAACAGCTAATGATTCCACCTGAGGATTTAATCTTTTCAGTTAGTGGCACAGCAGTTTTAAAGCAAAAATGCAAAGGATTATGAGAATCGAATCGCTTTTAAGATCAGCAAGTTCCTTGAGAAGACTTGTAAATTAAAATGAGAATTTTGAGATATACAAGAAAACCTATTAGATATCATACTACTGGGCTTCCTGCTGGAAAGACTCTTTCAAGGGAAGACATTTGATAACGAGGAGCAGAAATGGAGACCTACCATACTTATAACTTCTTGAACATCAGCCCTGCTTCCACCACTGACCCTTCCTTTTAGAGATTCCAAAGCATCCCTAAGCTTCTTCAGAAGAACATGTTTCTCCAAAGAAGCTGCCTCTCTGAGTCGAGCCTGAATTTTACACATGAACAGCTCATAATTTTATCAAGTGCTTAAGAATTTAGACCATGAAACCAGTCCTCAAAAATTACAAGTAGTGGCTGCTTTAAAGCTCAGAAACAACTATGCACATGCATAAGTAAATGATAGAAAAATTAAGTCTAAAGGAAATGGTACACGAGCTTCAATTACTTGGACACGGTGAATGCTATGGATTCCGAATATATGCAGCAAAGAAAAAAAAATTCAGGTACAAACAGGCATCAAATCTGCAAAGGTTATCTACCTCATCAGACAATCTAGCAGCAGCAGCAAGACCTCTCTCAAACTTGCTGGCAAGGTCCCTAACTGAGAATCGCATCTGCTGTTCCAGCAACTGAGCTGTCTCTCGGGCAATAACTTCCTTCATGGACACAATCTTCGGATCATTTCTCGCATCCAACATCTGGTTGTAGACCCCAATCCTGTAATTATGTAAACGGCTGGAAGCAAATACAACATCTGCTGACATCCTGGGGACTGCAGGTTTTTCAACCATGGTACCGAAATCACGCGCCATCCTCATCATTCTTCTTGAACCTGCTGCTTCTGCTCTTTTGCGAAGAACTCGTGTTGCAGAATTAAAGTAAAGCGGATCGCTAACAACAGGAAGGAAGGATCACCATTTCTATAACTAAAACAAATCTCTGGTCAGGGTATAGCCAACGAAAAGAACCACTTTCCTATAATTGCATCTAAAATGTGGGATAAGAAAATAACAACCACTGCAAGAACCTTACTAGTCAAAAAAGAAACAATTTTCCTATGATTGCATCTAAAACGTGGGATAAGAAAATAGCAACCACTGCAAGAACCTTATTAGTCGAAAGTCTATAAAATAATTATAGGTAGTTGTACTAGACAATGCCACCTAAACCGAACACGCCAAACAGCAATCATAAGAGCTCCGACTCTAAATCAACCTCGCAGATTGCTGGATCGAACACAGAGTCAAACTTGGAACAACGGAAACCCTTTTGTCTCTTTTTCTTTAAAAACCTGATTGATCAGTAAAGAGACCCTGCTGGTGAACGTGATCTGTACATATTTCAGCTGATAGCAACTAAGCAGCAACTATACTCACCATTACAGCCCATAGATTGAAGCACTGACACATTTGACAACACAGACAGCTCTGAGAGCGAAAGAAAACGCAGCCCGTTTCAGAGAATTAGACACAAAGAAGACGGCGAGAACTTACAGCGGATCGCGAGAAGCGGTGGATGAGAGAAACCCGGAGGGGGGTTCAGAGGAGGAGAGTTGGATCCTTCAATTTGGCGATGGTTGAGGGGGGACAGACTGAGAGGAATTGACAGAGGATGTCGTGCTGTTAGCTTGCTTCTTTTTCACTGTTCGAGAAAGAAGAGGAAAGAGGCAAGTAATGAGTGGTGCTGCATGTCTCTCTCTCTCTCTCTCTCTCTCTCTCTCTCTCTCTCTCTCTATATAACATGTATACATGCGTATCGTTTTCCGTTGGAAGGCTTCATATGTACGAGTCCCCGTTTGGAGGGAACGGTGTCGTGCTTTTTATATAATTTTTTAAATCATTATTTGCATTTGTTTTATTTGAATTATTTGTCTAAAAAATTACAAACTATTCAAAAAAAATTTAATTTAGCACAAATTATTTTTTTAAGAAAAACACGAACTATACTTCGTTTTCCTAAATTCACCTCATATTTAATTTTATTTGTTAATTGCTGATGTGTATAGCTAATTTTATTGATTGTGCAAATGAAATCTGACGTGATATCACACGTGATATCCATATGACCATAACAATTATAAACTATTGTTAAATTCTCTATTTTATCGCGGGGACGGATGTGCAAACAGATATGCAAATACGTGTTCCCTATTTTTATGACTAGATGAATATCACGTGTGATGCCACGTCAAATTCTATTTGCAAAATCAACAAAATTAATGGTACACATTAATAACTAATGGTCAAAATTAACAGCATGGTGAATTAGTTCGTGATAAATTAGATAATTTTTTAATAGTTTATATTTTTTAGGTAATTAATTGTTTTTATTTTATAATTGTTTTTAAAGAAATATCTATTTTTTCTGCAATATGTTGTTTTTAAGAAAATAGTTAAAAATCCGACCGACACTCAACGGAAATCAAACTAGATTCACGAGTTCATTGTTCAACCGAAGTTTAATGACCGAATTTTTAGAATAAACGGTTTAAATAATTGTATTAATTATAGTAGGAATTAATATAAATAAATTATAATTTCACTTCTCAGTTCGCATTATTCTTTTTGACTTTTTTTGTGTACAAAAATACAAGCCTGCAAGAAGTAAAAGGAAAAGTAGATAAAATGAGATACGAAAAATCTTATTGATAGAATCGAACTCAAGACTTGTAGGTTACAAAACGAGAACGGTACTATCTACTTTTTTTCCAATTAATTTTTAAAGAAACAAGTTTTTTTTCCTCAGATTCGTATTGTTTTTTTATAGATGATAAAACCGAACCGGACTGGATAATTGATTTTCGATTGAACCTGTTTAACCGGTCAACCTGATCTAGTTTAACCATTTATTCCATCCTTATCCCTATTTCAATCGGACCCATACAAACCGGTCGATTTTTGCATAGATATATGAACGCAACTCGAACAGTTAATTATGGATTGCATGGTTAATAAAAAACTTTAAACGATTTAACTGAATCGTGTGAGGAGTTGCTAAATCTACGAGGAGCATACAATGAATGCGAATGAAGGTCTCCCCAATGGGTAATCCCAGATTGGCAGGGTTGACAAGAATTTTTTCAGAAATCCCGACCCAATTGCAGATCAGTCTCAAGGTACGCTTCAGCTGATTAGGGGATATTTCGTGATGTAAACCAAAAAAAAAAGGAATACCAGTGAAGATAGAGACAGGACTTACTAAGTGTATGAATCTCGAAAGTTTTGTATCAAATAGTTTCATTACCTAATAATTTTATGTATTGATATAAATTGATAAACTTTAATTATTGTAATATTATTTTTTACTTTTAAAAAATAAATAAATTTTTATTAATTAATATTATCGTACAAATACTATCACATCATAAAATTGCTTTTGATCGCGCTTCAAAGAAGACTGGCTCAGAGAAGCGTCCCACCTGCCGTTGGATCAGGGGGGAGCGATCTTTAACGGTCAGAATTTTTCATACTCAAAAAAGGCAACGGAGACGCCCATGTACTCTCGGAGCTGAAGCACGTGAGCATACTCCAGCGCACGTGATGACCGCCTCCGCCGCAACGGCCCGGACGGGCGGCATCTGCGCATCGGCGGAGCAGCTCAGCACGGCCAAGAAACACATATCATGATGCGCCCGGTCAGTACAGCCGACGACACGAGTAAGTATGCCCCACCCGCCATGTTTCGCTCCAACTTCACTTGCATCATCGTAGTCCCTCAACGGCATGGTCTCCTCCACAGATCTCGAGGTTTCAATCGCCAATCTTCTACAAGTTTTTCAGGGCTGTGATTTGATTGGGCGTTGCTACTATGACTCTATCAATTTGGGCCCTTTAATATACGGCGTGACACTGCAGCGAACGAGGTTGTTCGCTCCTGGTAATCCAGCCATGGAAGCTTTGTATGTTGACAGTGTAGTGAATATGCTCCTTTGATTGCGCTCATTTGATTGCTTCCCTGTTTGAAGGTTGAGATTAACGGGTTAACAATCAGAGCATAAATATTAGAAGGTTCTTGCTCGAGGAATGCTGAAAGCCTTTAAATTTGATCCCTTTGGGCATAAGTTTTTGTTATACTTTTACCATTTGCGCTGTTCCGAGTTCATCGCTTAGTGATTAGCCATGAATCGAGTAATTATGACCATATCGAAGCCCGAGGAACTTGGATTCTGCTTAAAGGCGACCTGTATGGACCCGGAGATGTTTGAAGAAAGTGGTCGTGTTGGTGGTGACGACGATGATGATGATATTGACTTCTACAGTTATGGATGCCCTGCTGCTTTTGTTAGTATGCTGCATAGATTATCATATGATTTTTACTTTAGATGTGTAAGAAGGAGACGTGGAACCGGAAGAGCGAAGCAAGCTAACCGATGTTTCCTTATGGGTTGTGATCCTGTTTCAGCTTTCATGAATTTAAGCAGTATCCCATGTTGTTGACTTGTCTGGCGGGCAATGTGTTATCGATCAGGAACCATGATGCTGTTCTTTATCAATCATATCAATAAGTAATCTTTGTCCCCTTTACTTTTCATTTCTCCCAGCTTGATAGCTTTCATTTCATTATGACTTTTTATGTGGCTCAACTCTTGCTTGGTTGTGATACTGACAGATAATATCTGCATGCTAGCACGGGAACAAGATTCAACTGGATGGTGGATCGCAAATTTTCTTGTACCAGTTGCTCGGGACTTGGTGTCAGGTCCTCTTCCCAAAGGCCATGGAAAGGGTTCAGGAAGTGGTCGGATGATCATAAGGCCAAGGCCATCAAACCGCTTATTGAGGGGATGGTAACCTGAGCAAATCCCGGTCCTTCGTCATTGTTGTTATCTCTTAAGTGCACTCGTCTTATTTTCATCCGTTAGTTACTAAATAAGCCTGAAAATACGAACGCAGATCATGACTGGCTGGTACAAAATATGGAGTCCTTGGTTCGCAAAGTTTGTTCAATCCTATGGCTGCTTTAACATCTATACCAGCTTCTTACATGAGAGAACTCTCTGCATCTCTCACAGGGATGCTGGTATGAGCTATGCAAGAACATGACAGGCCCGATTCATGGCTGCTAGATGATAAGTCTATCGATTTTGACTCCTTGGATCTTCAGCCTTTAAGCAACCCAAAGTGGGACATGGCTTTTGCTTCTAAGACGTACCTCCTGGAAGAGTTGTGACGGAGTTACTATAAATCTACTAGCTTTCTTCAAGTTTCCGAATCTGTGACCTGGAACTTGCTCCGCCACCACTTTGAGAAGCGAAACACGAGGAACTATATCCTCACAGGCCCCAATCAGACTTCTTGATTGATCTTGAAAGAACGGGACATCTGTTACTAACTTACATGCATTTCTCAGCGATGTTGGGCCTGGCAATCTGATCAATCTCGGGATTCTGGTGTAGAACTAATCGAGGATACTCTGGTGAAGGGGTATGTCATGAAGAAATCCACTGAGCTTAGGTACAACGCTTTGGTGGTCAATGGTAATACGATCTTTGACTGCTCCTTCGACCAGCAGATCTCTCCTTCAACTTGACTTATGGAAAAAAACTCTGGATTGTTATTTCTTCGCCATTCATCATCTACTCATGGGGGACTGTTGGATATGGTGAAGGCATTAGGATGGAGAGGAATGAAGTTCGAAACGGTCGAAGATGGAAGTTTTGTGGTGAGCATCATCGACCGCAACGCGAACAGGTCATCTATAGCTACTCGGAATGAGGTGTTCTTCTGGCCTAGTGATGCGAGCATGGAATTGATCCGGAGATGACTTGGAGAAGCCGGAATGTGGTCTCTAGACAGTGATTCTTCTTGCACTACAGTTGTATGTCCATCATTCATAGCATCTGCATGGGATGGAATCTTCTAAGGATTAGAGATTTTTCCTTTGTTGTGATCCATATTTGTGTACAAAAGCTCAGTGTACTTCTCCCTTAAGCTGGATTGGATTTCATGCTGGGTCTCGAAAATAGGGAAAAAAATCATATCTATAAAGCTTTTAATTCTTATCATGTTGCTCCAATTCAAATCTAAATTAGTTAGAATAATCAGAGTTTTCTTTTTTTTTTGTCTGAACCACTAGTATCTAGAAGACCTATAAGTCTTGACTAATCTAGTTCAAATGGGGAGGACCTCCTAAGAGTTAAAACTCTTCTAAGGTAAATTTTTTCATTTACAAAACTCGAATATATGACGAACAGATAGCATTACACTTCCGGATGAGCTCGCAAAATTTGGTTGGATTCCTGGCCCATTAAAGACCATTTGTCCATGTGTCATCGGGCTGCACCTTACCGGGTCGTGCCCCGATTCATTCCATTTGACCCGACGTGGTCCAATAGCCGTTAAGGATTCCTTTTGCCTTAAAAGGTGCTCTGATATTCATTTAATCCTAACCACCCTAAGTAGTCCGCCCAATAAAAGTGGCTTGTCGTGCCAGAGCAGCACCTTATCGGGCCTTCTTTTATCAGATCATCCTAGCCCGGCCTATTAAACTTATCGGGCCGGTACTAATTTGTTAGGTCTACTTCAAGATATCGAGTTATGCATCCAGGAAAAAATGATGTGTTAGATGAGTTTCAAGTTGTGAGAGCCTCTTAAAAGAGGGCCCTATTTCCCACCCACTCTATCGTGAAATGAACTCACGTAAAAATCTCTCGTCCTAAATGGAACGTTGACTTGGACACCGCTTTCCCTTGTAACAAGAAACATAGCAGGACAAACCTGTCCCAGCATCAAATCTACAGGATATCGCTCGCATCCTTCGATTATGTTTGTTGGGTTCAAACATGTACAAAGAATTGGCATGCAAGCTCGAGCGTCTATTGCTACCGCGTTGATAGGGCTAGTGCTGACCGTTGGTTATTCAGTTCATCTTATATATTTAGTGTTGAAAATGAAAGCTTGATTATTGCAAAGTGGAAGTGGTTGCATCGTTACTACTGCTACCATTCTTCTTTTGCAGCAAAAAATGGGATGGTGTTCTCAAGCTTGCTCGGGAGCACTGTGTTTTTAAATTTTTAGATCTCGAGATTCAAGCCCACACTGGTTTTTACGTGAAATGGGACATAGAGAGGCTGTCTCAAATCGAGAAATCTCGTGATCCGTGCCAGTATATCCCAAAGTTATTTATTACACTAGCTAGTAGCTTTGATAGAGATGGTTCGTTGGATCTATCTTTCATCAAAACGCTAAGAATTCAGGCAAAGCCAGCAAGGAACATGGAGATGGGTGGTCCCGCCCGGGAAGGTGAGCATGTGTGCTCGGTTGGACCACTGCAAACACCAACTGAGGACCCATATATTTGCATATAGGTGCATAAGTTTTGGTTAATTTTGATTCCCCACCCATAGTCCCAACAACTGCAGCCTCGGTATGTCCCAAAATACCGAGGAAGCATCTCTCGTATGTTAGCGGAACAATATCTTGATCACGGATGGCAACAAATTATAAACGGAAATGAAAATTTCCACATATTAAGCCTGTTATAAACC
Organism: Lagerstroemia speciosa; assembly: GCA_037672795.1. Lineage (NCBI taxonomy): Eukaryota > Viridiplantae > Streptophyta > Magnoliopsida > Myrtales > Lythraceae > Lagerstroemia > Lagerstroemia speciosa. The sequence goes on from CM075305.1 coordinate 7,612,909, forward strand.
ATTGTCATATGAAATAAGTTTAATTGAAATGAAAAATTACAAAAATATACTGATGGTCGGTAGAGCCCACGATAGTCATAGTGTAGTTTAAGACTAACTCATTTCCTTTCGGTTGTGCTAAGGATGCGTGGACGTCGCTCTATCATGATATAATGACTCGTGGAGATGAAGCTAGTACTGAACTTCGAGTTTCAAGGTAGGCCGAATCAAGGCTAAACACTAGTACAAATTTTTGGCATGGGAAACCTTAGGTCAATGGACCTATTTATAGAGGAGGAGGATCGCCGGTTAAATGGTATCAAACCTGATGATTAAAGGACTGAATTGGACATTAAAGCTTCCCATTAAAAAAGATAAATGGGACATTTAGGACCGGTCGGCTACCTTAATGCCCAATTAATGTCCCTTAATTCGTATTAATCACCCTTAAGGAATACAAATTGCAATTGATTTCCAACTGTACCCTTATGCAAATGCTCGAAATGGGTGTGAGTTGCACCGCCTCTTTCTTATAAACATTTCTATCTTTCCATTCCTTATCAATGTGTGATTAAGTTATCCCATTTTCCCATGTAGGCTTTGTGAGCTTACCAATTTTTGTGTTTCCCATTAATTCATATTCACAATTGGATTTCAATGCCTCAAATAACTTTAGCCCATATTAATTTCCCCAACTTCATGAGCACAATTTCTCATTCATTCATCATTTTTCGATTCGGAGCCCTCTGTTATTTAGGCCATATTTACAGCTTACCCCATCCCCGAAGCTCGACTAGAAAGGTTGAACTCTGACAACAAATCTTCCTCATCATTCCACAACCGAACTCCAAAGATCATATGAGCAGCATGGATTTTATCCATCTAAAAGCATTACAGGTCTAAGCTGTCTTAGGCAAATCCGAGACGAGATGCAAAGTTTGGGGTGCACTTTAAGATTACTTAAAATACGAGGTGCACTTTTGGGCTGCTGGGATAATACAAGGAGTGACGTGAAATTAAACTGATAATGATTAGCACATAATGACAATGATCAAGCAACTTGCATTATTAATACAACTAAAATGTGGTGCCCTGATTTAATTCTATCCTATCTCGATCTGCCAGCCCTAAAAATGAAAATAGGACAGCGTGATGTGGACGCAATTCAAGATCACCCGATCCGACTCTCTTATTCAACCGATCGACAATCGGTTCCATGACCGACACTATGACCAATTTGCCCAATTCTTCATGTCGGGGCATCCCGGGCTCCCAATGTCAGATCCCATCGTGTCAGTAAGATGCGTTGCTATGTCCTAAACCAAGCCACTTTGATCCCTTGCTCTGTTGCCTCGAGATGACACTGCTGTAACAGATCCACACCCGTACTATAAATGAGATCACACCATATCAACCTCTACTAAGGTAGAAGCTATAAGTTCCTCAAGCCTCTTTACCACTCTCACACACGTCCTCGATTCCCGCATCTATTGCTAGTAACTGAATTGGGAATATCAATCAAGACATCAATTGTGGACTCGAATTCATTGTAGTCGCTAGGCGAACCTAACTGACGACGACCAATCTAGGAGGCTCACAACCTGATAGGTCCAATACCCCCAAGAAACTAGACCGAGATAATAAGAACGATACAGACCGCGTTACGTCGTTTACTATCATCAGGGTACATGTTGGGCAAAGAGAATGAAGCTTTCTCTGTATCAGAAATGGTCAAATGGCGCATTTTATTGCCATGGCTCTGATCTCTTGCCATATGCAAGCACTTGAGCCAACAACACATTAGGTAGAATATTTATTGCCACTTAATTAAGTCCCATAAGAATATAAGGATCTCCCATGAAAATTAAATTTGCCGATAATGTCCGTGCAGACGGCGGAGCTCACGGTAAGATCCTTAATATTTTTTCTTGTTCACTAATAAATCAACTAATGAAACTCAATCCCAACGAAAAGGCAGAATAAATTGGATTAGCAAATAACACCACTCCTAGAGCTCCTACTATAAGGCAGCTCGAACCGGACTTCGGTACCCTCGCCGCCACGGTGCTAAGTCGATCGATATGCACTGACACCGGTCCTGAATCCAAAGCTCTAGCTCAAGAGGGTTGATGAGGAGGTTGCATTTTTCATCTTCATAAGATGACATTTCTGAGAGGTTCATCCGGTTAGAAAGCGGGGCACATGTATGTTTCTTGACAGCTGTATCAGATTATTCTCAGACTTGCATCACAACAAAAACATCACTTTCCGTTTTCGTCTTTAAAAGCCTATGCCATCCAATCACCGGATTACTTAACAGATTAATTCAATAATTTATAATCAACGTTTCAAATAAAGAAAAGAATTCAATATTTTATAATCATTTTCTCCATCTGCTTGACGGTTCAGCAATCACACAATGGGATTTCCGTTTTCCTAAACCACGAGGGCCCCGACATTCAACACCGGTATCTGCCATGCCACCATCGAGTGAGCTACAGGGGTGTGGAATAGTTTGAGGTGCAGAACCGTAGAATTTGACCAGAACTCCAAGGATGTCCCCATGGTCCTATGCCCGGAATCATCCAGCTCTCCCTTCGTCTTATATGGAGAGTGAAATACCGGTATTAATCTTTTGAACGGAGAAGAGGGATGCTGAACGATTGGACATCGATGCTCTCAGAATCGGCCAAGTAGAGCAGCAAGACGGCCTGTCCTATTTGAAACTAGAAAAAAAAAACGGAAAATAAACGAGGAAAAAAGGGGAGAGATATAGAGACATGGGACCAGGATGTTGGCTCTTCATTACAAATTTGTCACCGAATAGAAAGAGATGCCCCAACAAAAAGCTGATCATCAATGCAAGTAGTAACTAGTAAGAGATCTATTCCAACCTAATTCGACATTTTTCCTCTTAATTAAAAATTTTAATTAAAGTATAATAAATGAAAGCATCATATTAAGGAAAATTTTACCCTTTAATGGGTCAGTTTAACTAGAACTCGAATGGATAAAAAATCCATTAATTTTTAGATATCGGATAATACAGATCGAAAACATTACATTAGACATTATTAATGTGTTGAAATGGTACCGGATCTCAAAAGTGATCCACGGATCCAAGTGGGGCTTGAGGGAATAGTTAAAGCAATAACATACTGTTGAAATATAAATCTCACATCGGACAAATATATGATTGAAATTCAGTTTATAAGAGAGCGGGTACCACCATTCTATCAGCTTGAGTTTTTGGGATGGATATGGGCCCAATCTCTTATGAGCTGGGTAGAAATTTCACATGGTATCAGAACTCCGAGTGTGGAGCTCGTGACCCGTAAATCGGAGACTGGAAGAAAAATACCCGGCTCAATGCCAGTTATTAGCCTAATCTCTTATGGGACATACCATGCCTAATGAATCTCAAGCTGTAATAAATTTACATTACGAAATATAATATTTGATTACAAAAATTTATCGTTACTTGAGATAACGTTAATTGAAACTTAGCATTATAATTGGTAAAATATTTATATAGAAAGTATGGAAAAAATTAACAATGAACTTATAGTCACTTTGCATCCATATATTTATCAAATTATACGACCAATTTCATATTTTTCCAAGTAGAATATTAATACTCTTCTAATTAAAACTCTCCCTTACAGAAATTACTTTTTTTTTAATAAGTACTAATAATTTTGCAATCTTTTTTTATGAATAATAATAATAATAATGATTTAGTAATCCAGCAAAGATGTTTCCTTTCATCAAAGGAAATGAAAAACCGTCCATCTGCCGTCCCGCCACACCAACGTAAGGCAGGAAGTGCAATCAATCACGTCACGTTCTTATTTTTCCCCTGAATATGTGTATTTTTTAATAGTACGTGGAAAATGATTTAAAAGAAGGTAGAACAAATAAAAAAAAAACTTAAAGATGTACAAAATTTATTATAAAAATTAAATTCAAAACTTTTCAATTATAAATTGAAGTTAGTGCCACGACCATGAACTTCCTGCCTCGGAAGTCTTGTCATTTATCCAAAAGGGTACATACTGAGTAAAACAGGAGAATAAGCGTGATAACCTAATCATCCCAATAATGTAACATTTAAATTTTCATATTTAATTATAATATATGAGATACGTTAAATAGCTAGTATTATCGCTGACTCCATCTGGATAGTACCATAAGAAACCTTAGTATTGGTCAAAATCTAAGTTCAAATAGCCCTTCTAACAAGTATTGACAGAGAAAATTGAAACCTAAAATCTCGATCTCATCAAATCACATATTTATATAATCAGACCACCACTTTTGGAGCATTCAAGGGCTATTTGAGTCAGGGAAGTTTCACCCCTCGTATTTCGGTTTCAAAAATTTTCGAAAAAAAACTGAACACCCTCCTGTCGTCATGCCCAGCTCCATCCCTACCGTTAAATCCCCTGATCCAACGGATAGAAACGGAAAGTAAGGGAAGCGACGAGGACCGTCAGATTTCACAGCCTAGCCCTCCCGCTCATCTGTATATTAACCCACATTTCTCGCCTTCCTCCTCTGCACATCTCTCCTTTCCTCCTCGCGAGCCCGTCGATCTCTCCTGTGGTTCGATCGCCGGTGAAGGAAGTCCTTTGAGTTTCATTTCCCTCGCCGTCGAGAACCTACGGTAATTTTCATGTGGAACCTGTTGCTCTGTCCTCTCTCCGATGTTTGATGCTTGTATCACGAGAAACTCTACGAAAATGTAAATCTGCAGCATCTTTTCGCGGTTGTCTGCTTTGCTTTGGTTGTTGTCTTCGGATTTGGACTTAATCGTGGATTTTACTGGAATGTGGTGATTTGACGTTGCTATATGAAAGTTTCCTCCGCTCTCTGCATTTCTTGAGCAAAGTGAATGTTTTTAGCTCTGGTTTGTGGTTTTGAAATTATTGTGATATGATGTCTTTGGGCTTCATCTCTTCGAGGAGGCTGAGATCTGATGAAGTTTTGGAAGAATGACTAATTTAAAATTTTGGATGTTCTGAGGATCGCTGATAGAATGCAACGCATGTTACTATGCGAAGAAAATTGGGAGGAATGATGATAGATTCTCTTTCTGATGCATCTGATTTCTGTTTTCAATTATTGTTGCTTAACTATGCAAACCTACGGATATGAGGCTATGGTTATACGTTTGCCCACCTGGTGATTGATTTATATGAAATATCACGATTCTGGTACTCAGATGAGCATTCATGTTCCAAATTACTCGAATCTTATGCTTGGTATTCAACTTTACCATGATATTATGTTAGCATTGATTGTGGTATGTCTTATGTTTGACATTATTAAGTTATTAATGTCATCTGTGCCATGAGTACCATCGTTTCGTTATTGCAACTCCCAAGGCTGATCTTTTTGTGCCTGTATATTGCAGGGAGCAAAATGAGAGAGATCCTTCACATCCAAGGTGGTCAATGTGGCAACCAGATTGGGGCCAAGTTCTGGGAGGTTGTGTGCGATGAGCATGGCATTGATCCCACTGGACATTACACTGGTACCTCTGATCTTCAACTTGAGCGGGTTAATGTCTACTACAATGAGGCTTCATGCGGGCGATTTGTTCCTCGTGCCGTTCTCATGGATCTGGAGCCTGGCACTATGGACAGCGTGAGGACTGGCCCTTATGGCCAGATCTTCAGGCCTGACAACTTTGTGTTTGGGCAGTCCGGTGCTGGTAACAATTGGGCTAAGGGCCACTACACTGAGGGTGCAGAGCTCATTGATGCTGTCCTTGATGTTGTGAGGAAGGAGGCTGAGAACTGTGACTGCCTGCAAGGTATAAATTCAGATTGTTAACTCTGGCATGTTGTACTTGTTTTGTATACATCGTCTTCTTTATGATGTTGAATTTTTTTTCAGAGGTATTTGTCTATGGCAAAGTCAATTAACCTCTAAGAGTAGCATGGAACCACACTGTTCCCTGAACTTCGATGAGTAGCTGACAAGGGTTTCACTTTAATGCATACCGTAGTTATCTTTGTTTTTCATGTTGTGATCATTGCATCTACCTGAAAACTGTGAACTTCCTAAGAGATGATAATTACACATGCTGTTGTGCTGTGCGAAATATATATATATTCTTCATAGTTGCTTGTCTCTTTGGGCAGGTTTTCAAGTTTGCCACTCGCTTGGTGGTGGAACTGGTTCTGGAATGGGAACTCTCTTGATCTCGAAAATCAGAGAAGAGTACCCTGACCGGATGATGCTCACTTTCTCGGTATTCCCATCACCGAAGGTCTCCGATACTGTGGTCGAGCCTTACAATGCCACCCTTTCAGTCCACCAGCTCGTGGAAAATGCCGATGAGTGCATGGTGCTGGACAATGAGGCCCTATACGACATCTGTTTCAGGACTCTCAAGCTAACCACTCCTAGCTGTATGTGATTTTGTCTTGCATTGCTTACTGCCCAAATCCAGTAACATGCTGTTTGGATGGTCCTACACTTGTGAATCTGAAAACTGGATTTATCGAAAAATTTTCTGTAACTTGAACATGGGTAACTTCTTGATTTCAAAGTATGCTTCTGTTTCATTCTCTAATCCTTGTCTGGTTTTGTTGAGTGATTTCTTCTCCTACCGTGGTCCAAGATATTATTCTGAAACAGCTGTATGTGTTAATAGCTGTGATTGGAGCAGTCTTAATCTGTCTGCCTTGATTGATTGCAGTTGGTGATCTCAACCACTTGATCTCTGCAACCATGAGTGGGGTCACCTGCTGCCTGAGGTTCCCAGGCCAGCTGAACTCCGATCTAAGGAAGCTCGCGGTCAACCTCATCCCCTTCCCCCGTCTCCATTTCTTCATGGTGGGGTTTGCTCCACTGACCTCCCGTGGATCCCAGCAGTACCGGGCCCTCACCGTCCCGGAGCTGACACAGCAGATGTGGGATGCGAAGAACATGATGTGCGCTGCTGACCCACGCCATGGCCGCTACCTCACTGCCTCTGCCATGTTCCGTGGCAAGATGAGCACCAAGGAAGTCGACGAGCAGATGATCAACGTCCAGAACAAGAACTCATCCTACTTTGTTGAGTGGATCCCGAACAATGTCAAGTCCAGTGTCTGCGACATCCCCCCTAGGGGACTTTCCATGGCCTCCACCTTCATCGGGAACTCAACCTCGATCCAGGAGATGTTCAGGAGGGTCAGCGAGCAGTTCACTGCCATGTTCAGGAGGAAGGCTTTCTTGCACTGGTACACTGGGGAGGGAATGGACGAGATGGAGTTCACCGAGGCCGAGAGCAACATGAATGACCTCGTCTCGGAGTATCAGCAGTACCAGGATGCCACTGCTGATGAGGAGATTGACTACGAGGAGGAAGAGGAAGAGGAGCACGCTTAATGAACATGGCTCATGGACTTCTGCTGTGTGATATCCGGTTTTCAGGGTGCGGGGGGAGTTCGAGGGGTGTGCCTGTGATTTTCCGACCTTTGCCTTTTGTTTTGGTTCCCGGGGTAGTCGTTGGTACGGTCACTATTATGTCAAAAGTCACTCCATCATGAATTTACCTTAATCTAAAATTTCACCTTGATCTAAAAGAATTACGGGTGCTTATGCATTTATGAGGTCATTTTATTCTTTTTCATAGTAAATGAGATTTTAAATTGAAAAAAAAATAATAATTCAATTAATTATTTACCTATTTAACTGTTTAGTAATTCCCTCCGACTAGTAGTAACGGCCACTATCATTAGGGATGGAAGATGGTGGGTCTGGTCCCGGTTGGGGGAATCCAAAGATTGATTGGCTGGCCATTGGCACAGGTGGGCCCCACCAATCGAATATTGTCAGGGAGAAGGCATATTGTATATGAACTAGAAGTGTGATAAATTAATTAAATTAAATTATATTTATAATCTTTTTTAAAAAATATTAGAAATAATTAAACTTTATTAACTTTTAATATGATATTAGTACCGTTACTTGATATATTAGATATAGTCCTCTCTCGTTTCGGAAGGGAACACGTGGACTATAGCGGAGGTGGGAGGAGTCGAGTGCTGTACGTAAGGCATCGAATCTCCACGTGAAAGTGAGGGGAGAGAAAAAGGCAGCAATTGATGAAAATCATACGGCGATTATTATAATAGCCTTCACATGGATCGGAATTCTCACTTTCGCTTCTTCCCACAGGCCATAGGCTTTCTCGCTGCCGACACTCCCCCCATTCTACTTACTCATTTTATTATTTAATAAAATTAGGTCGAGAATTAACTCCGCCTGTAAATGATCAAATAGTCTTTAACTGCAGTAAATGTCTCAAATATATAAATTTTTAATAACTCAAATACAAAAATTCATTGATAAATTAAACAGCAAAAAATTTATGATTTTTTTCGATTATAAAACAGTCATGAGCCTATAGGAAAAATGAGAAACAAAGGGGTGCGTGCAGACAGATAATGATCAGATTAGGTAATGGTAAGTCCCAGATATAAATGATCTTATTTGAGATCCTTTTTCTTAAATTGAATGATTTTGGCTGTGGTGATGAGCGAAGGAAAGAAGATGGAGAAAATGAACATCTAGTAAGAGGATGGGTACAGAGAAAAAATGCATTGATACAATAATACTACAATTGAATCTCGTGTATTCCCTCTTCCTTCTCTTCCCTTCTAAATACACGCGTCTCTTTTATACATGAAAAAAAGAGATAGGACTGTAAGGGAAGTGAGGGCAATGAGGAAAGAAAAAAAGATTATTGAGGGAGTTTTATTGTTAAAAAAAAAGTGAAAAAGGTGATTGAAAAATTCTCCTCCCCCCATGTATCGTTGTTGTTGAATAGTTTGAAGAGGCTGGAGAGCTGTCTAATCCTCCAAAAAGTTAAGTCAGCATAGCAGTGAATAATTACAGCGAGATCTGCTGTTATGGGATGATCCTGTCAAAAAAAAAAGTAAAATAAAAAGTGAAATCATACTTTTTATTTTTTAATTACTTCTGAATCACATGATGACCCAAAAATCAACACATTCATTGACCCACCCAGAATTTAAAATCTAAATAAATTATTTAATTCCTTACACAGACGATCAGTCCACCTCACTGACATTGCTGGGTCACCTTCACCTTCACTCTTCAACTCTTCCAGTTGTAGTAGAACTGTGATAGGCCACTGATCATTTAAATAAATCTTCTTAGCCTGCCAGCTGTATGTTTCTTGTAAAGTTGGGATTTTCCAGTGAATTGGTTAATTATTACGACGTTGGACATCATTATATCAGAAAAAATGAGAGGACAGTGGATAGTTAATTTCACTTTTAAATTTTCTAGAATGCAATTAACAAATTGTTGTAGAAAAAGCTATTATTAAATAAATTTTAACCAGTTAAAAAATAATAAATGAGATTAAAATTATAAAATCACTTAAAAAATTATAAATACCACTTAAAATTATAACTCATCTTCAATTTTCCTTTTATTGTACATTCTATAAAAATTAACATTATAAAAATATTATCACAAAATACCACAAATAATATAATTTAAAATTCACTACATAATTAACAATGTCGTGCTTAGCACACATTTCTGTCTAGTATCATTTAATTATAGAGGTTATTGTGATAATGTACTAGACGAATTACAATCTTACAGGGCAGTTAGTAAATTTTTTTTTCAGTTATAAAGGAGATTATCATGTGTAAAAGGCAGTAATAGAAAGAGGAGAACAAATAGACATGGGGAGGCCTATTGTGAGAATCGAATAGGACTTCTTGATTTTAGATTGGAAGTAATGTTATTATATATAATCGTATATAACTGTGTGAATTAGTCAGACAAAACCCCAATATTCCCTCAATATAAAAACAATATCACATTTTTATTATAATTCAAGAAAATTTTAACATAAGATATAATATTAAATTTTTTTTAGTGTACAAATGTGACACATAAGCATAGAATGAGTAGAAGGAAAATGTGATAAAAGGGATACTGAAAGTCCCACTGGTGAGATCGAACCTAACAACTCTGAGTTATTAGGTGAGAACAGTAACAATAATATCAAGTCCTCTTTCTATATAATATCAAAATTTTACATAATCTAATAATGCTGAACAAAATACTTATCGAACTCGCACTTCCCATGAAGAGCGTAAAAATCCTAGCCGTTCACATAATACTGATTCACGAATGAATGACCGTCAGATCTGTGTACTCGAGTTGGAGTCCGATCATACAAGTACCAAAGCACCTCGGACCTTAAACCACACGATGCCTGGCCAGGAAAGCAACGGTGGTAAAATCCTTTGCCACAAAAGCCCCCGAGATCTTGACTAACCGGTGGCACGTGTATAGGCTGTTTTGGTAATTAAGAGGATAAGTGGGGTCATTTATATAGGAGTACCGTCCTCCTTTATGATACCGTCCACAGCTCAAAGCTGCTTCTTCCCCACTTCCATAACAACCCACCGTTCGCCAACGTCACCGTCACAGAAAGCTCTATCCCCTGAACTCCACACTCCACAGCAGGGGCGACGGAACAGGGCATGGAGTCCAGATCACTCCTCCTACTGATCGCTGCGCTCTCCTCCGCCGCTCTTCTCCCATCGCCGGCCGGAGCTTACAAGAACTACACGGTCGGCGACACGCTCGGATGGTACGACGCGAGCGTGAAGGCCGATGTGAACTACCAGAAGTGGGCCTCCGGCAAGAACTTCAGCCTTGGCGATTTCCTGAGTAAGCCCCTCGAATTCCCGACTCCCCTATCTTGTCTTACGAACTCCGATCGGGGCTTGATGTCCCTGCAACTACAGATTCTCGAACTCATAATTGGATCTGCTGGTTGTGGATTTAGCTTTGGTGTATGGTGGGCGAGACGGAAAACCTTTTGATCCAATAGCTTTCGTTTTCAGATCCATTACTGAGAAATCATGGCTTAATTGAAACTCAGGCATCCATTATCAGCATCTTTGAAGGCCATTCGCTAAAGAAGAAATTCAAATCTGTGACATTCTGAATCGGACACGACTTATCCAGCTAAACTAATCAAGCAAGGAGTTATTTGTATAATCACTTCCTTTTATTGTACCCAATGTTTACTTATTTAGTTCACTGAATCAAAGTACAATCATTATTGTTTTGACTGGCAATTACGGGATAATAAAAAATTAATCAAATTACGTTAATTAATATTAATTATTACCACTAATTTACTCATTTATCACATTTTAATTAGCACTTTCTTACGCCACGTGGTGAGGTAACTGTTGGGCTTGGGCCCATCAGTAACATATATGTTTCGCGACGGTGCTTACATGACATTACAAACCAATAAAATTAACTTATTTCAAGATTTTTTTATAAAATTCTAAAAGTAAAAAATACAAATAATCGAATTTTATTGATTTATGATATTACGTGTGCACTAATTCATTAGACTTTTCTTCATAAATTAGTTGGAAATTATTGGATATTTAAATATAAGATAACACCGACTGAAAAATAACGATCCTTCAATCAAATCCATGCCTGAACGATTCTTCAATCAAATCCATAGCTTAATGGATTACGGATTGATGTTCTAATCAAATTTAGATTGATTTTTAGATGTTGGATGATGGTGTGGAAAAATTATTTGTCCCTTTATTTTTATAGTTACCCAAAAATATTATATGCAGTAAATGGAGTTTACTCAGAATTAGCAACCATTCCTTTGACCGTACATATGCATAATATTTTCCAATTTCATCAATACATTGGCCGCTGATGTCCTTCATTTCTTCTGAACCTGGCAGTTTTCAACACCGACACGAACCACTCGGTCGTCCAAACCTACAACCTCACGACATACAAGCTCTGTGACTACGAGGATGCCCTGGACAGCGACACGATCCAGTGGTCCTCCTCTGACCCCTCCAACACCGCCACGCACCCGGTCACAGTGGCAGTCCCGCTAGTGAAGGAGGGCCCGAACTACTTCTTCTCTGCAGACTACGACGGTGACCAGTGCAGGGACGGGCAGCAGTTCCAGATCAACGTGACGCACGGCCGAGGGCTGCCCAAGACCCTCACCGACGCCCCTGCCCCGGTCGGCCCAGTCTCCGGCGACGATGACTCGGTTCCGGACACCATTGTTCCGTCAAATTTCAATAGGCCCCATGAGGAATCCGACAATGATAACGCTGAAACATCCGGGGCCGAGCCGAGTCATTGGAGGTCCATGGACAGGGTAGTGAAGACATGTTACTTGTTCTTAGTAGGGTTTGCATTTCACGTTGTCATGGGTTGATAATTATTTTTTGTCATTTTAAAATGTTCTTTTAATTATATATTCATGTTACATGTATACATATATGAGATGAGATGATACATAAGTGTTTGAGCTTGTTGTTCAACTAGGTGTTACATGCATGTCTTTTTTATCATGTGTTTTGCTATGGAAAATAATTTAATTGTTATTTTTCCCATTAATGTAATTGTTAAGTTTAGGGATGAAAGTGGTCGGACAGGAGGTGTTTTTTTCCTCCAATTGGTCAGAGTTTAATTTTATGACTTGAATCTTCAAGTTAAAAAATCATATCAAGAATCATTTAGATAATGAAAAACTAACCACCAGCAAGTGAATTTTTTGGGTCCCAAATTTTTTAAAAAATAATGAAAAAATATAAATTTATAAGATAAAAATTAATATTCACTATAATAAATAAAAAATTACCAATTGTAAATATTTCATCTATCTATAAAATAAGTTAAATAATATAAATATGTAATAAAATTCTAGTTTAAAACATCAAAATATTATTTTTTAAGGAGAAGTTTAATAATAGATTAATTTTTTATTATTATATTTTATTTTATATGATTTCGATCAGTTTTGGGCTTGCAGACTTTTCGGGTTGGACCCCGACTTTCTCATGTCAGTTTTTTATGATCTCAAAAGACTAGCCGAATTTTATGTAGGACCCTCCTAAAACTCAATTTTTTCGGGCCGATCTTTTTAGTTTTCGATTTTCCTTTTTCCGTACACCCCGGGCAGGATCCCTTGTGTACATGTAAGTGTGCACGCGGGTTGAAGCGCGCATACGGACAGTCGAGAATAGTCGTATGAAGATCCTTCAAACATGGCGCCCTTCTTAATCGAATGTTAATTTTAATTTTTCTTGTCGTCGCCTTTCCGTCGCGGCCTCCCACGTGGGCCCCATTTGAAGGCCCACAGTCGAAGTTTGGAGGCCCGGCCCATTAACATCCTGTTCAGGATGGGGCAGCCCAATTTAATGTTGGGCCTATCCAATGTGGGCCACACTGAGATTGAGCCCAATCCATAAGAAAATGGGCCTGCAAATTTTCTTCTGTAAAAGAAAATTTTAAAAGTAATTAATTAATGAAATAAAAGTCAATATTCTACCGGGAAAATAATAAATATAGTTCCAAGGGAAAAGAACTTACTTTTCCACCCAACTCGATAATCCGATCAATTTACGGGTTGATTCTTTCAGTTCGACACCTCATATTGTTTCACTGGAAAAACAAAACGGTTCAGAGTGATTAGCAAAACACTTATGCAGCATAACACGACTGGGTCGGCCTGCAACGCAATGCGACCGTAGTATCTATTCTCGTGAACTTAATCAAGAAGAGCATGCACATGCTAACCACTTACAAGCCTAATCCATAGACCTTCAGGCATTCATGATTTTCATAAGTCGAAAGAATTGAATTTAATAGATTAAAGAAATAATAATTATAGTTGTACAAAGAATTACAATTATATGTCCTTGCTCCTTAGAAACAAAAAAAAAAAAAAGGAAGCTAGGTCTACTGCCTTGCCTTAATTAACATATATTCCCAAAAGAAAATTGAAGAAAAAGTCGAAGCATTGGACATCTGAGGATCTCAGTCCTATGGACAAGAGAACCATAGAGATTTACCAAAACGCCGGTAAGGGTGATGGGAAACAGTTTTACTCACCATATTCCTGAACTTCTTTTGATATCTCCATTGGAGGAAACATATTATGTAGTCTCAAATCTCGATGATGACAAATACAAAAGAGTTATAGAATTTCATGACTCATAGCCAGACTATTACTATAGAAAGTAATAGTATAAAATCAAACTACAAAATCGTAAAAATTACTGAATGTCCTGTTTGCAGTTATTTGGTGAGGCTAATTAGTCTGAAATCAACAAATTTGTTACTATTTAATTATTTTTTTGGTGCATTAAATTGATAAAATTTCTATGCCATTGCTTAAAGATAAAGCATGTTCTGAAAGAGATTTTAATATTGAGTTGGATTTAATAATTCAAGCCTGACAACTTCCTATTCTTGAGGAATGTATTACTTTCTTACTTTTGCTACTTGTTACACCCGTTCTAGGTGTTTCCTTCATTATTTATCCATGTCCAACTCAGTGTACAAATAATCACATATTAAATATCAAAAAAGATAAAACAGACCACACCTTAACATAAAAAAACCCACCTCAAAAATTCGTGTGAACACTACTACACATTCAAACTATTCAAACTATTTACTATTAACCTTTCTTGATTTTTTGTCCATTGACCTTTTTTCTCTAGGTTTACTCTTAAAAATTATAAAAAACTACGTATCTGTCTTATTATTATATGCAAACGTTTAAGAGGGTCGGTATCTTTTTCATTTTCCATATTTACCCCCATTTCATGGTCCCTTAGATTTGCCTCTACAAATCCAATTATCAGATGAGTATTAAAAAATGATTCAAAAGTGATAAAATGTTTCTGGTAATGGACTTTTATTTCTCATGAAGGGTCAGGAGATGCAAACTGAAAAATGAAGTCTCTCTCTTTTTTTTTTTTCTTCAAGGAAAAGTAAAGTCAAAAGAGTAAAACGAAAGAAAACTGAACAGTCATCCGTCTACTATGTACCTCGGACATCATCTTACTTTTTGCATTTCTTCTTGCCAGACAAAGCAGCTTTTCACCTTTTAGTGGGCCTCAGCTGTGAGTATGTTCGACGACGACCAGAAGTGGACGTTCTTTGTGGCTTCTTGCAAAGGCTGCTCCTGCCGCCGGACTTCCAGGGATCACTGGCTTCTTGTAAAAGCTGCTCTCGCAGGACTTCAAGGGCCCCGAATAAGATCAACATATAATCCGAATATAATAAAATAATCTCAATTACCACAATTACAGTATGAGTAACGTAAATAGGAATGACTTCTTATTTCCTTCTATGGGCATGAGATCGTATTAGAAAGACTATATCATAGGAATAAAGAATACAATTTTATAAAAATGTTACTGATCGTTGAGGTACTCGACGGTTACAGTTTTCTTAAAACTTATTCATCTCCTCTTGGTCATGCCAAGGAAGCGTGAATGTGAGTCTCCTGGGATACAACGATTGAGGTGAGTTTGAAATTGCACGAAACCTGAAGCTTAAGAGCGAATTGAACTGAAATTGGAAACCACTGAAAACAATACTGGAATGCATAGAAGAGAGAAGAGAGTGCTTGAGTGTGTATTGAAACTTATGGATGAAGGTTCTATTTATAGTGAGGTGGAGGGCTAGTGAATTAATGGCAGAAAATTGAGAAATTAAAGTCTTCAATTGGCATTATATGCATTGAACCGGCTATTAAAAGAGCTAAACCTGGCGTTAAGAGCCCTTATTAAGGCCGAGTCTTAATTCTATGCTTAATGCACCCTTTAATCCGGTGCCTTAATCAGCCTAAATCATATAACCAGAATCCGAAGAGACAAGGAATCCCAGGACCAGTTATTGAAGGAAAAAATTGTAAGAAATGGCAAAATCAGGCTTCGCACGAGGCCTCAGGCCTAGACAAACATTCAGCGTGCAAACGAGTTCAACTGAATCGGCCTCCAATTTCCATCCCTTGCATACGTGCGTGAGACAAGGGTAAGTCGCATAATATAACTAAGGATGTTTTCTTTTGTTGAATAGGCTTTGGATTAAAATGAAAGGATTAACATATATAGTTAAGGATGTTACTCACTATAGAAAAATTCCTTACTTATAAACCTATTTAAAAAAGCCATTCCTTATTGATGTGGGATTCAATTCCCACCATTCCACTATGGGCTCATGTGAGCTTAGTTTCTTCATGTACTTTTCTAAACCCAGCCCATATTATACACATTAAGCCTCTAGACTTAAACCCTTTCAAGTTCCTTCAATTTATGAGAACAATTTCTCATGTACTCGGTGCCATTTTCTGCAACAATCCCATACATGAATGAAAATTTTTTTTTATTACTTTGTGGTGCTTTCTAACAGGTGAATCCTATGTAAGATAGGTAGGTGTAACTAGTTGAACCTTACCTTATAAAGGTATACTTACTTCACTAACTATCCAGTAGACACGATGTCTTTGAGCTGTCTCGCTTTCTTGTGTAAAGTATCATATACTTCACATAAGAGTCCATTACACTTCTATTCAGTTCTCACGATTGTGTTTGTTTGGCCACGAGTACCGTCCTGATTCTATGAGAGTTTCTAAAGAATTAAGCCATCTATTCTCCTTTGCAGCAACCCTGCTTCTCTCTCACATGTATGATTTATAAACTCAAGAGTATTCTGTTTATTTTTTTTATAAATCATTAACGCATCTAAAATGCTAGCATTATCCTTATAATGTCACTGTTTCCTGTCAACAAGTGGGTTGAGGAGTAATCCCTTACAGTGACTTCATTAAGTTTTATGAGTAGGATATCTCTTTGAACTTAGATCTTGGGATCTCCAGTCAATTAGGGTTTTCCTTCATAAAACCTTTCGTTTCATGGCTTAAGTCCCATTACTTTTGACATTTTCTCAACTAATTCTCTATTTAACTCTTTTAATCAGTGAATTCACTAAATATCTTTTTGACTTCACATAGTCAATAGTGATAATTCCAGTTGAGAGTAATTATTTAATGGTATTATGTTTACGACGTATATGTCTAGACTTACCATTATTATACATTTGATTGTGTGTCATTCTAATAGTTGACTGACTGTCACAATGAATATATATTGGTGGCATTTGTTTTTCTCTTTTCAAGATGTTTGCAAGAAAATGGAGTAGCCATTCAACCTCATCTCCATATTTATCTAGGACTATAAACTCAAATTCTATCGTGGATCAGATTATCACTTTTTACTTTGAGGGCTTCCGTGATACAGCTGCTCCAGCTAATGTGCATACATATCCACTTATAGACATCGGGGCTTTTATATCAGATATTCAATTTGTATCATTGTACCCTTCAAATACAGCTGAATATATGGTATTGTTACTATAGCAAGACACTCCCACACTCGTAAGTATCTGTAGGATGGTCTCCTACTGTGCCATAGTTAGTTCATATGGTGTCTTTTTCTCTTTCTTTCGAGGTACCTTATTTAAAAGTTAATTACTTATCAAAATAATTTCCTTGCTTGTTCTGGAGTAACCCTGAACTTATTAACATTACATTCATCATTTCTTTTAGTGTACGATATTTTGTTCAACAACACTGTTTGATTGAGGTGAGTGTGCTACAGTTACTTCACGGACTAGTGTGCAAAAGTCACTGATTGCTGCTTCATATTCACCGCCTCTATTACTTCTTATCTTTTTATTCTCTTATTGAGTTGATTATCAATTTCATTTAATAGAGAATAAATTTTCCTAAGACTTCATATATGCTCTTAAGTAAATACGAATAGAGTATTTGTGCTATTGCCAATGAAAGTAATAAAATACTTATTATTGCCTCTTGTTTATACAAACTTTAAGTCACAAATATTACTATGAATTAGGTCAAGTGGTTCGGTATTTCTTTCAATAGTTTGAAATGATGACCTTGTTAGTTTTGCTTCTACACAAACTTTACATTTATGTTTAGAATCAATCTAGAATGTCGGTATGTGTTCCATGTTAATTAGTTTCCGAATAGAATCAAAATTAACATGTCCTAATCTACCATGCCATAAATTAGAGGACTCGATCAAATAAGCAGAAAAAACATTATCTTTATTGATAATAGTCAGTATGTTGAGCTTGAAAAACCCATTATATTCATACACCTTGCCTACATATGAAACCCATGTTTGTTGAGCAAGGAACCAGAAACCATATTCTTCTGGATTTCTAGGACGTACAGCACATTATTCAGAGTCAGTATTTTCTTGAAGGTCATTTTTAGCACCACTATGCCTTTACCTTCAAGATCAAGTGAGGCAGAGTTCCCTATCTATAGTTTCTCTCCACTGATCGACTCAAAGGTTTTGAAGAGGTTTCTGTTAAGTAGATGTGTCGGGTGGCTCCAGTGTCAATCCACCACTCCTTTGGATTTGATCCCACCAGGTTTGCTTCTGAAATAATAGTTGAAAGGTTGATGTCAGAGACATCCTGGGCTATGGCATCAACCACATTGGCCTCAAGCTTCTTCTTCTTGGGAAGCCAACAATCAGCAAACCTGTGGCCTTTCTTGTCACAGTTGAAGAATTTTCCTTGGAATTTCATCTTGGAAACTCCTACTCTAGGCCTGGTCACTCTCCTTTAGGCCTGGTCTTGGCCTTATTTTTCTTGGTCTTTTGCCCATACTCGATCACATCGGCCTTGACAGCACTTACAGTAGGAATGTTCCTGTCAAACCCCCTGTTATCTTCTTCTATGTGAAGTCTAACAATGAGGTCCTCCAGTGACATTTCCTTATGCTTGTGCTTCTGGTAGTTCTTGAAGTCCTTTCACCCCGATGGTAACTTCTCAATCATTATAGTCACCTAAAAGTTTTCACTCAAAATCATATCTTCACATGAATCTCATGCAATATTACATGAATCTATTGTACTTGACTGATCAACATTTTGGAATTCACCACATTATAGTTCGGAATGTTTCAACAACTAACTTCTTTGTGCCGACACCCTCTATCATATACTTGTAGTCCAGTAAATCCCATAATATCTTCTCTATCTTTAATGTAAAGTACACATTGTACAACAAATCGTGTAGCTTATTCAAAACATAATTTCTGCACAAGAAATCATAGTGATTCCATATATTAACAGCTTGAGCAACTTGGATATCTTATTGTCCCTCGAGAAGTTTTGAAGCCTCATCAGTCAAGAACCGAGCAAGGTTCAGGGTGGTCAAGTAGAATAGCATCTTTTGCAGCCCTTTTTGGAAGTTCAACTCATTGAACTTCTCAAGTTTTTTACTGTGGTTCATAGGAACTAAAGCTGGCGTGGATCCCGTGCCTCCCAAAAGCATAGCTGGGGCAGAGCCTAGCATAGCTGGGGTAGAGCCTGAGCCTCTAGCCACAAAAGTGGTAGCGTCACTAGGAGCAACAATGAATGGATTGCTTTTAGTAGCCATCTAAGATAACAAAACAAGCTTATAAGTCTTAAGTTTGAATATAATAAAATAATATTGATGGTAACAATTACAGGATGAATAATGTAAATAGAAATGACTTTTTATTTTCTTTCTTTGGGTATGATGTCATACTAGAAAGGTTGTACCATAGAAATAAAGAATAATAGAATAAAGAGTACAATAGTGTGAAAATATTACTGATCATAGAGACCTGTGACGGTAACAGTTTTCTTAAGAATTATTCTTCCCCTCTTGGTCATGTCGCGTGGACGTGTGTTTCTCAAGTTACAACTACTACTGAGGAAAGCTTGAAGATAGACGAAATTCAAAAGTTGAGAGTGAACTAGATCGAAGCCAGAAACCACTAAAAATAATGCTAGAATACAAAGAAGAGAGAAAGAGTACGTGAGCGTGTATTGGAACCTCTGAATAAAGGTGCTATTTATAGTGAGGTAGAGAGCTGGTGACTTAATATTAGAGAATTGGAAAATTAAAGGTTCGGACTGACCTTGAATGCACTGAATTGGCCATTGAATGGTCTAAATCGGGCATTAAGAGCCCTTATTAAGGCCGGCTCTTAATTATGTGCTTAATGCACACTTTAATCTAGTGCCTTAATAGGCCTAAACCACCCAATCGGAATCCGAAGAGACAAGGAAAAAATTACAAGAAACGGAAAAACCCGGTCTCGCACGAGCCCCCACGACCAGGACAAACATTCAGCATGTTTGCCACTTGTATGCATGAGTTCAACTGAATCAGTCTTTGATTTGCACTCGCTGCGTAAGCGTGCGAGACGAGGGTAAGTCGTATAATATAGTTAAGGATGTTACTCAATATAAAAAATACTCCTTACTTATAAACCTATCTAAAAAGCCATTCCCTATCAATGTGGGATTCAATTCTCACTATTCCACCATGGGTTCATGTGAGCTTAGTCTTTTCATGAGTTTTTCTATACCTAACCCACATTATACACATTAAGTTCATGGATTCCTTCAATTTATGAGACAATTTCCCATTCACTTAATGCTATTTTTTTAACAGAACATTGCAGGATTCACGAGACATCCAGTACAACACCAACTGAAAATAAAGATAATGCACTTACCTCAATCTTCTCGTCTCTTCCCCTCCCTCTCTTTCATGGTCATTCGTAGATGGATGACAAGAGTTGTTTCTCACTCTTGCGCCTTTGAGGCATAACAAGAGGGAATTAAGTCTTTCTATCATGAAAAGAGAAGATGGTACAGCTGATCTTACCTTTCCGCCTGGCTGGATAACTCTTTCCATCAAGCTATCCTTCCCTGACATAGATTCTTATAAATAAGCAAATTTTGAAATTGAACAAAAAGAACTATACAAGTACTACTCTATGCTAACTAAGACACAGAACGTACACTTTTTGACTGAAAAACTCTGACAATTATATTTTATTTTTCAAGCGAAAGATTTATAACAATGAGAGAGATGGGGAACAAGAAGAAGATAAATTATTGTGGCAGGTGGGTTTGTATTATCTTGACAAAAACAAAATATTATGTAAAGGTTGCACCTACTTTTCTTCTTCACAAGATATGGGAAGATCTCCATTTGATGATCATATTTTATTATCACAACAAAAATAATTGCAACAATCTAACTCACATGCCCAGTAATTTTCTTAGGAAGAATTTCGGTATTGCCCTTGGCAAGAATATTTTGCTTTAAGTTGACCCTTGCTTAGTTCCTTATCGACGGATTTCTCTGACTTAAATATGATAGGGTCATGTGCTATGTGTCAAGAACTTTGTGCCTCACAGTGACCTAGACTAGACCATCTTTTTACTTACCTATTTGATCGATTTACCACATTAAAAAAGTATAAAAAAAGTTATCTAACTGTTGGCCTGTGCAAGTTCAATTTACAAAGTAAATGTACGTCAGTAAGTCATTAGATAATATGTCACCATATGAAAACTTGATATTCATTTATATTCTTGTAATCTTTTCTCTAATGTTGTATACGTGATTGATGCTATCCAATCACTTCTTTTATTCGAGCCTGAGGAAATATTAAGTGGTGCACCTATTCACTAAATATTGAAAGCAAAAAATTTGTTGTATTCAAGAAAGTAGATAATAAAAATGTATGTAAGAAATCTAATATGTCACATTTTATTTGAAAAATTACCAGACACAATAATTTGATATACTCATATTATTTTTCTCCTACACAGAGTTATCCACTTAATCGAGATTTGAATATGAAAGTTTCTTAATAATTGTATGACAAAATTGTATAAAGTAAATGAATTACTAATAATAGAAAAAAATAATAATTTATAATTTATACAATTAAGACTTATTTAAACACTACACAACCCTAAATATAAAGTCAGAGTTTGCTAATTTTAGTAAAGATTATGGATTCTAAATCAAGATTTTGCATTAGTTTCAATGAGAAACGTACTAATGGTCTATAAAGTAATAAAATTAAATATAAATAATCATTTGATATACGAACCTTATGATATTCTAATTGTACCACAAATATTTACTTTAATTAGAATGATAAAAAAACACTTTCAATTTTTTCTGCATCTACCGTCACACTGGAAGTCCAGTCCTCACTCTTAAAAAAGAAATGGTGTAGCTGCTCTTACCTTCCCGCCCAGCTGGAATGCTTCTTGCCATCAGACTTTCCTTCCCTAATTTAGATTCTCATAAAAAAAAATTTCAAATTGAACAAAAAGAACTGTACTATATGTTAACTAAGGCACATAACATACCTTCTTGACTGAAGAGCAATGATCTTTAGCCTTCTTCCTTGGCATCTCCTCCTCCTCCACTAAACATATGAAAGAAAAAGACAATTAAATGGACCTAGTCAACAAATTGATATTACATAAAACTTCAACCTGTTCCCGAATCCTCTTAAATCTTGGGCCTGGCCCTGCATTTCTCTTCCTCATATTATGAAATTGATGACAGATGTGAAAAGAGAGGGAGAACAGAATTGGAGGAGGGCGAGTGAGTACGTGCAATGAATATGAAGAGAGAGTAGTAGAGCGAGTAAATATAAAGAATGAGAGGATTTTGGCATCAAAGTTTGTTT